>JAOBAZ010281496.1:0-14609 GCA_026546875.1 Pteroeides caledonicum
ACATACATATATATATATATATATATATATATATATATATATATATTGCGTGTATTTAAGCATACACACTGTATGTAAATATGCATGTTGATCTTTTTCCAGGAGCTCTTCACTTGACGACAAGTTGAATTGCCCGGCTTTAGACCGTGTAAAGTAAACAAGTTGCCATATGGCAACACCGCTTAAAACGAGTTAAGAAAAATAGTTTTTAACATTTTCCCTTTTCGTTTTAAAGAACTTTTACCTTTCGTGAGTTCACTCGTTAAGCTTTAACCAGAGTAATATGAAAGGTTTGTCATATGGCGGTAAAAGGTTAACCAACTAACCTTGGGTTAAAAAAAACATGGAACCTTTTAAAACATTAAGGAAGGCGAAATTTGAATAAGTCCCAATGGATGCACTAAAAAAATGCTAATCGGATTTTACTTTTGACGGAAACTGAATGGAAACCTCTTAGTTACGAAATTTTATTATATTTTTTAAAAATTTTTCGACTGTTTTTACATTTATTAAATTATCTATCTACAAATGAAAAAACTTATCAATTTATAGTGGATAGATCATTTATTCCTATGCTTGATTTAGTTTTATGCGTGTGCAGTGTAAATCGCGAATCCTAGCCCTTTCCAAGAGTTTTTCGGAAAGTCATAATGCATGGAAGAAGAAATGGTTCAAACCAAACACTGGTTGCCAACTGGGTTAAAGGGACAGTGTCACAATAGTTTGAGTTATTCTGAAACATAGAACATTTCATACAATTGGAAAACATTGGTACAAAATATAAAAAAATCCCCAAAACAGCGCAAAAACTTCTACTGGGGTCCGGATGGTGAATATTGAGTGAGGATGGAAGCGGATTGTAAATGATATTTTAAAAAAATGTCGGGTAAACAACAAATCAGAAGTTTGTTGTTAAGAAAACGTCGTCTTGCACTTTCTGCTAGTTTTATTGACAATATATACAAGTAGAACATAACGATGTTAATAACAAGACTGAATGTAATAAATCTCGTCTACATTGCAACTCTAATATTTTGCCTACTAGGCAATGTTGGATTGTATTTTATATCGTATCAAGAATATTTTATATTAGCATATACTCAAAGTCGAAATAGTACTTTTTAAGAAATTTGATTGGTTTCTCTAGCTCGGAATATCCAACACTATTCCGAGTTTCAGATAAAACAAAATGGCTTCCCGGTTTGTTTTGGTTACGAAAGATGAAGTTAAATTATTTAATGACTATACTGATATAAAATAATTTTTTAAACGGTAGATACGCGACACTATTTACCTCCACTTCAGTGAATAATTGTTAATTGTTATATTAGGAACTTTATTCAAAACAAAGCAAACGCTAGTTGAGTATAATAAGGGCTTTTCTCCTTAAAGGCGCAGTGTCAAGGTATCTTATCTGAGCAGCAAACTTCAAAATGAACTTTGTGTTCCCTTTAAGTAATAAAATATGAGTCATATTAAACAACATCAAATATTCAGTCTTAAAGAACATATAGCTAATTGTGACAAAGCAAAATGAATATGTTGATGTTGGTGGATGATGGACAAAGCAATATGAATATGTAGATGTTGGTGGATGATGGACAATAATGGGGTGAACATCCAAGTCCCCCGCTGACCAAAACATTAAAAAGCTTTTAGCATTACCTTCCTTTCGGTATATTGAAAGTTTCGTAGCCACCTTAATCCAGATAATATTGCGGTGCACTCCCTATCATTTTCATTCCATTCGGGATCATAGTGCACTTTCCCTAAACTAGTTTAAATACAAATTAGCCGCTATTATGAAACACAATTATTACCATAGCAACCACAGTAAGGAATGTTTTCCTTACTATTTGCGATTCTGGTTTTCATATATTGCAATTCGTCGGCGATCATCGGCAATGTGTTGTTCTTCCCATTGTTCAAAATCATTGAAGAGCTCAATGATTTTGAACAATGGCAAGAACAATACATCGGCGATGATCGCCGACGAATTGCGATATATGAAAACCAGGCCTAAAGGCTTTTAGAAGCCCGGCGGGATCAAGAAACATTGCATTTAAAAATAGCTTCCCAGAGTTGTTTAAAAAGTTGTTTTTGCATTTATCAACTACTGTAGTAAAATTATACTAAGATAGTTATTTACCTGAGTCTTGTTGAATATCGATGAATGTTAACCTCGTCGCGGTCATTATTCATCGATATCCACGTCGCCTACGGCGAGTAATTGTTAAACAACGTATTACGTGACATAACGTTAACTAATTATTAGATCAAACTGTGGGACAGAAGTATTCGAGAGTACATAAAGTTAGCGATTGGTAAGTGCGTTTTATGTATGATCATATAGATTATACAAAGCAATATGATTATTTGGAAATATTGGGATTTTTGGTCCGCTCCCTCCTTTCTCTGAAGCGGCCGATGACGTCCGTTACTTCATGACGTCATCTTGTAATGTCAGTAATGATTAAAGAAAGTGCACTCAGAAAGTGAAAACAAGATCACAATAAATGGCTGACCTGTATTGTTTCCTGAGACCCCAATCAGGTAGGATATGTTCGTATTTGGCAAGAGAATTTTTAAGTCTAACAAGTCGTCACATTAACGCTTAAAATTGGTTTGTCTAACCCACTCCTAAGCGTTTTCATCACTTGAAGAGGTAACTTAACTTACAACGGGAAACGTATTGAATTTAACCGCCTTAATAGCCTTCAGGTCGGACATGAGTGCTTCACGAAACACATTTGACTGTCGTAAACATTGAAGCAAACAGCCCGCTTTATAACTCAAGGTCAGGTACGAAATATAATTTAAACAAAAGTGTAGTGATGGCAGCAGTACACCACAATTATTCTCTTTTGTACATGGTTTTGAACAAAATTTGGCACTGTTTGTCTCGACATTGCTTTCCGAAAGATTACCCGCGGTCATCAATTTTTTACGGCTTTTCTAAAATTATAATGCACTTTAACCTGCAGGCAAACACTTGCAATTCATCGAGCTGCATTTGTGGGAAAATGACGTTAAATTTAATATCAACATCAAGCAATTTTGCCAACGTTGAGTGACAAAAAGGAAGCAAGCTCTTAAGTGTAGACTTAGTCGCTTTAGGCTGCGCCAAGCTTTTACTGTTATCCAATTCTGTCCCGTCTATGCGGAGCCCAATCTCAGCACGTATTTTCACTATTAAGTTGGTGTTTTCTGTTAACTGCATGATTATTCAAATTTCAACCCTCGTTGTTGACTCTTAATAATCTAGTTAATACGAACCAGAAGGAATAGAAAGCGTTTTAGCTACCGAATTACCGAAGTGTGAAAAACTTGTATTGCTAACCCTTGGCCTTGGACTGCCACGATCGATTTTTAGTGTTTTAATTAGGCCCGTCTTCATCCATTCGACCTTTGGTTCAAACGTCGTTTGAAACAAACGTCATTAACACATAAGCATCACAGTCATTTTAATTCACCGAGAAAAAAATAGAACGATAAGGTCGCATTTAATCAAAACCTTGAACTGTCCATACTAAATATTCCAGGGAATTGCTACGTTTTTTCTTAGGGTGGGGACGTTGAAAATTTGTGACACTAGGACAAATTTGCGTACCTATTATGGTACCGCATGAAAACATTTAACTTCGAAGATTTGAGCTCTGCATCAAATATCGCATATATACATACCGCTTGTACTTGTAGCCAAGTTATAATGAATTGATTAGTTATTACATTTGAAATTGTTCTTTTTAAGATGGGTATAATGACACGATGTATTCACCTTCTTCAATCATTCGATTTTCCGCCAACACTCTATGCCATGCACTAAGGCGCTATGTATATGTGTAAATACATTTAGGTGAAACAAAGGTAAAGTCCGGTGCACAATGAGATTGGTGCATAAATCATAATGGAGCAGGTTAATATACAAACCTTTTACGTCCAAGGATGAAAAAATCGTAAAATGCGTGCTAAATTACCAGGGGATTGTAGTTATTTGTCGTTCCAATCGTTGAAAACACGTGTTCTGCAACGGAAGTTAGCTAACACTAAATGATTTTAGTCGTCAAAATGAGCTACAGGAAAGTGAACGCATGCGAGTAGGCTCTAGAGAGCGTATAGATTGAAATACTGTACACTGAGGGACGCCCCTCTGGACCTCTGCCGGACTAGTTTAGCTAGCTAGGCACTGATTTAGCTATCTAGTATAAATAAATAAAAGTTAGTTTATTTGTCAAATGAATTCTGAAGAAAATGGTTTCAAGAAAAAAGCTGGTAAAGGCATTACGAGGAACATGATAACCCTTGTCACAATAAAATATTATAAAACTTCTTAAAGACACCAAAATTATTTAAGTTCTGAAAATCGATTTCTCTTTCTAGCATACAACGACTCACATTGTTGAAATGCATGTATAACGATAAATTTCAAAACGTTCTGAAAGGCTTGGGAACCATGTATTAAAACGGGAGGTAAGACAAATAAGTGAAGGGAAAGTAGAAGCCGAAGCAATGTTTATGTGCACATGCATGTGCTATGCAGCATAACTTTTAGCCAAGCTCTGAAGTTACGAATTGTCAGCTTCGAGAAATATATTGAACGTTGTGATAAAAATAGCCAGTAGACTGTGGTTTGTTTTAATTGTATCATTCACAGTAAAAAAATATATACGTCGGAGTACTATCATACATCCCCAAATTAGCCATACGTCTGTTTTAACTTTTTCCCTGTCTTGAACAAAGTGGTTATCGCGCTGCATGTCTCTCATCACTAGTTAAGCTCGATTGGTCTCAGTACTTGGATGACCGACCACCTGAGAAAGCTCCGATCTGGATCATCTCAACCACGATTGTAGAGTTTAGTTTACCAGTGCTTCGAGGATTTTCTCCAGGTTTCACAGTTTTTTCTCACAGTATTATTAACAATCTCCGAGGAAGAAGTGGTGCCCATCTCTGCATAATAGGTAGTAGCCAACGCAAGTGGAGCCACCTGGTTACTTCCAATGCAGGTGACAAAGCAGTAGCAACAACAGCAACCGCAGTAGCACCAGCATGCTGCATGGAGTTGCAGTAGCGGCAACTGCAGTGGCAGCAGTAATCGTACCAGTGGTCGCGCTAGCTGTAACGGTAGCAGTATAGCCGTAGCGTTTTTCACGAAAAACTCGGGAGAGCGCGGCTTTTTCGCCCGGTGTGACGTCACTTGGAGAAGCACGCAACCTAAACAACAAGCTTTTGTATAGTGAAACAGTGTGTCTTTGTAGTAAAAACACCAAAAATAAGTTTTTTTTCTGTTGTAACATGCCTTGATATGCCCGAGCTAATAACATTCAAATTTCTCAAATTTTTTTGAATAAAGATCTATATTACAATAATCTCGATCTACGATCGCCATGTTTGTATACTCGACCCAAGTCTTTGCGCTGTAAATCTATGCCCCCCCCCGTATAAGATTAACGCGCCAGCCGAGTGCAGAAAGAGAAAAATAAGAGGGTAGAAACATTGAATTTTTTTCGTTTGAAGTAGTATGTGACGTGAAACTCCCATATATGGCACAATCGTGTTCCCATACTTCCAAATATGACACAAACATGTCCCAAGTTCTATTTACCATGATTTTTATGCCGTGTAATAACCCTATCAGCCTGGTACAATTCAAAAAAGTAACAAAATTATACAAAGTGCCGCAATCTGATTTGTTAATAAGGCTGCCATGCCACAATGTTCCTACCCTCTTATTTTTCTCTTTCTGCAATCGGCTGGCGCGTTAATCTTGTACGAGGGGGCATAGATTTACAGCGCGAAGACCTGGGTCGAATATACAAACATAGCGACCGTAGGTCGAGGTATATTGTAATTTGATGCTCAAATATGGATATTTATTAAAAAAAAACTGGGGGATTTGAATGTTATTAGCTCGGGCATATCAAGGTACCTTTACATATTAACTAATCACTCGTCCTATAGCCCGTGATAACACCATCAAAGAATACCACATAGTATATACTGCTTTCAAAAATGTTTTAACCATAGTGAATGGCAAAAGTAATCAACAAGACAGCAAAAAATAGAATCATAAGTTTAATAAAAAGCACTGTGCATTTTGGCAGATCAGGTGCAAACGATCTGCCAACTAATGAAACAGATAAAATGTAAACTACAATATTATAAATAAGTATCTCACATTACAGTTTCTCACGTAATATGTGAACTATCAAAATAAAGATAAACTAAAAATAAATTCTTTTCGCTTACATTAATCAGGCTTTGGTTGAGTTAATTTATATGCATTGACTCTGTCACTTTAAGAGATAATAAAAAGCGGCACGGTAAAATGAATGCTGAAATGCGTCATTGCGAGTTCGAGTATGTTTCAGCACACCGTCTATTTTCCAAAAGATGCCTTCCAATCGATGAGACACAATTTGTTGCGCTTGTTGCATCGTCTTTTTGATTGTTGTCGACTTGGCGTAATTTTCTTGAGTATTTTGTTTGGAACATGTTGTTCGACTTTTTCACACAGACGTTTTGTTGTTCTGCCCACGTAACGAGCACCACAAATACCACACAGCTTGAAGAAAGAGCAGGCAAAGGATTTTTTGGGGTATGTGAAAGAATAGATTTCTTTGAGAAAATGCATTCTAATTTAACAGCGAAGAATGTTTTCTCAACAACATGTTTGAGAATTTTATTGAAATAACCGAAAAGACGACGTCAACCAACAAGCGCAACAAATTGTGACTAATCGATTGCAAGTAATCTTTTAGAATAGAGAGAATAGACGGTGTGCTGAAACATACCCAAACTCGCATTTCAGCATTTTAGCGAGAAAAATTTGTGGGAAACCACCAGCACGGCTTCCACTTGGCAAGGAAATTTCCTTGCATGAGCTTATCGTTAGGAGGGGAGGGGTAGAATATTACCGTCCTTCTTTGGAAAAGTTCTTTGTTTGTTTTACTTGACGAAACCCTCCCCCACAGGGGTAGAGATATGCAAATTTTAAAAATTTTATTTTGTTCCAGCTGAATAAATTGATGTTGATGAGGGACTCCAGAAACAGCTATAATTTTGCTTTGGCCTGAAATTTGGTTTTAAAATTTGTCTACTAGTCTAAAAATGTTTCCTCATACTCTTAATTAGTTAACATATTTGCTTAATAGAGAACATGCTATCGCTGAATTAATTTCTTACGTTTGTAAAATAAACTTGATTCAATGGAAACGTCATCTGGCATCTGTTATATTCGATATAAGATTGCCTGAGTCGTATATGTGTACAATTACGTTTTTTTCTTTCTTCACACTTATTTTAGAATTTTTTTTTTCAGTTATGGTACACAATTCCATAACATTCTTGTAAAGAGTTCATTTTGGGTTTTTTGTATTTTGTTTATGTACGCCACAAGATAATTCTTTCCAGGAATGCGCATATCACATTTTCTAAACAACAAAAAATTTTGGTTGCACCATCATTATATCTCTAACAATTAATTTAGTGTCAGCGATAAAGATGAATTAAAATGAATTCGATGACCAGTGCGCAAGAATCAACACTGCAAGATGACACGTGTGAAACGTTAGGAGAATGGCTTAATATATTCTGTAAAAAACGACATATCCTTCATTATCAGAATTTGTTCATGTTTGTTTTGGGTTATTGAACATAAGCCCAAGTTTGAAAGCTATCCATGGATCAGTATACACTGAATAAGTTGACATTCCAATGTCAAAACCAGTTCATATACTCTGTGATATTCATGATTCGATTGTGCGGACATATCGTTGTTTGTTTAAATTGTTTTATTTAATATTAAAATGTCTTATATAAATATGTCATATTATTCTGCTCAACAGAACATTATTATAAACACATACATACATAATATAATATAAAAATTAATTAAATTATTTATATACATGTTTATATAGAAATAAATATATATATGGTGGTGATATATTAGAGATCAATAAAACGTTAAAAAAACAGGCAATGTTTTGTCGGCACATATAAACAATTTATGTCTGTATGTATGTCTGTATTAGGAGCTTACTGACTTTTTGACTTACGTAGGTTTTACACTTGCTTTTGAAATTTTGGCAATAAATCATCAAAGATCAATAAAACGTTAAAAAAGCAGGCAGTGTTTTGTCGGCACATATAAGCAATTTATTTGACAATTATTGGCTGTTGTTAACAGTATAATTCGTCAACACTTTACAAAAGGTTTACGGCGGATAATGAAAGAGCCCGCGCGCGCATTTAATAGCAGCGCTGAAATTTAGTTTGATGAGTTACGTAAGGAAACGCACGAGAATCTGTAGAACATGCATGGCTCACCAATAGCTTAAAATTGTGGCAGAATGTCGTGACAATAACTCTCAAGAAATAATCAATAAGTCACGTATATCTTGCACATGTAGGCTACATTAAGTCGTAAATTGCAGTCATGTTGTTCGCAAACCTAAACATCTTCTAGATAGCGTGATGTTAGTATTGTGAGGGTGTGCCAAGAGTGTTAATTGTGTGCACATTTCCTGATTAATTTGTCGTTTAATTTGTTCGCTTTTCCAAACAAGCTGTCATCAGTGTCGAAAATCTTTCAAAAATAAAAATATTTGTAACTGATTCCTGCTCTGAAGCATTGCATATTTATTTTTTAAAACCTTTCGTTTTTTTTCATTTTACTGTATATATCAAAATTGTTTCCGCAATCTGCATCATTTAAGTGTGGTATTGGCCACTTACTATGAACTGTTCGTATTTTAATCAATATGGCCAAAAATGGCGAAAATATTTAGTGTAGCTCTTTGTATTTTACAAAATGTGATTAATCGGGAAGTACGTAATTTTTGCGATACACGAAGTGGGCTCATTTTGCGATACACGAATAGAATTAAGATCTATAAAAAAAGGGCACAGTTAGTTGTACAACGTATTTCCTCGTAAATGTCCTCGCATTTTTATGCAAAAGTATGCAGTTTAGTGGCTAGGACCCACTAATTCAGCATGCTTATTAGCCACAGCATTAATTCCGCAGTTAGAACTGACTGCGCAACATGTGTCATTCGGTCTGCGCAAGGAGAACAACTTCAAATATTCCGACGTACGTAACATTGCTCTTCCTCCCTATACCATGGTTCCTAGCATGCACTGAATCTCGGAATCGCCCTATACCACAAGATACCTTAGATTTAATATCCTCTACTTTAAAAACGTCTTGTATTTTTCTCAGCTAGTCACAATAGGGTTTCTACAGGATTTTCGCCCTATTTTTAAAACTTGTGAATGTTTTCTCATAGTTTAATATGTTGTATAAAATGTATAATCACATTAAAATAATCCAGGTTTTAAATATATCTGATCCATTGCTTGTTTTGAACATACTGTTTTTATTTGATGAAAATAAAGTTAACAGGAATGTGGTGTTAATTAATGTCTAACGACACATTTACAAGGTGCAATTTTAAACCGTTACAAATTCATCATACAAAATCTCATTTGTACCTGCATGGAGGGATACATCTCGGTAATTGCTTGATGGATAAATTATTTGATTGATAAAACTGTTTGTAGGGCAGCAATTCGCAACAGAACGATTTTCTCTTATTGAAAAGTTGAAGAAAACTTCTAGCAATTAATTTCCTCCGAGTTGGCCGTGTCAGCGGCAGATTTAGCGTCAATCAGAATAAATATAGAATTGTAATTTAAAATTCAAAATACCTAGATAAAGATCTGATTGGTTAAACAGTTCTATAGAATATAAATCCTACCGATCGTTCTTCGGGTATTTTGAATTTTAAATTACAATTCTATATTTATTCTGACTGATGTCTGGATCCGCCAGTGCGTGTGAATGTACATGTCCGTATAAGTGTACATATCACAAATACATCACACACGTATGCTTATATGGGCTCTATATCACCCATGTATACTCCGACCTCGGTGTCATGCAAGTGTTACATTCCACAAAAACGCAGACAAAATTACAAGTAACACCTTTTCTTGCTCTTAATACATATTTTCTCTGCTGGTTGTAATGAACAGATGAGTATAAGCCCCGCTTAAAAGGAAATAAATTTCAGTTGTATGTTTAGTGAGTACTAATCAGAATAAACTGCAAATCCATTGTTTATTTTCTTTGAACATACACATACTTTGGTTAGAACAGATGGATTATCCCAGTGTATACCAATATTAAAACATATAAACATAACAATAACAATACTGTATAGCATTTATATATAGCTTATACCAAATAAGCGCTTTTCAAACGTATATGCATACATGACTATTGCTTTTCGAAGTTAATGATGCCGGCCATTTATGCATTTTTTCATCAATGATACATGCTGGCTTGTTTGCTGAAACGTTGACCCTCACTCTTAAATTTTGGAGTGAAAATTTTGTTTTGTGCGGTTTACTGTGGATGATGCGACATGTTTCGCTCTGTGTATTTTCGCTAGAAAATTCCTGAGCCGATAGACGATAAGAAATGTGCAAATCTTCGCCTTTTGCCTTGTCCGGCAAATTGTTCACAGATATAGAATTACTACCTGGAAATGACAACAGTAATGAATGTGTCAGTGTAAGGTTCAATATGTGCTTTTAAAAAGGGGTTAAAGTTCGTGCATGACAAGGCTTTGTTTACATCTGGTACTCCACATTTCTCGCACTCGACCACTTTCTCGGAGACAAGGGCCACGAAATGAACAAATTGTTATGTTACCTAAATTTGGCGCAGTCGACGCATTTTCGTTTATTTTTCAAATCTCGTTTATTTCTAGTTTATCTAGTTAAAACTGTTTTCAAGCACGTCTTGTCAAACATGATCATAATAAGCTAGTTACATGCGTTGTACTTCATGGCATATAAATGGTGCGTATCAAAACAAAAACATAACAAATACGTGACATGCGCAGTGCGCCTGAAATCTGCGGTCAATAATTTGTTCGAACCCATTCGAACCACGACAAATATCGCCATATTGCTTTTAACACCTTTGAAGGAGGATATTTCTTCAAGTCAGCTTAAATTCTTCAAATATCTTTAGTGCTACCACAAATCCAATGTGCTATCCCCCATAATGTATCTGCTCAAAATCCAAAGTAAAAACATCGAATACTGATGAAGGTAAAATCAAGTGGCCGTCTAACGCCTTTCACAGTTTGCATGCAATTTTTTTGGGGTTTTGGGGTTTTAGCGATACAAAACACCGTTTTTTCGACCCCACACATAAAACATGCTTAATTGCGAAATCGGATGAGGTTGATGTACATAGACCGCTATATTCATTTTTTGTAATGCTAACCTGACCAATTATATAAACTGTGTAAAGAATCTGGATAGTGGAACCGGGGGCATTTACTTCCACTTATCGAAGTGGTAAAACTCAATTTAAAAAATCGAACTATAAAATATATTTTCTAATAGCACAAACGTAACACTTAAAATACGCTTAATATATAAAATTGTCAAATAATCTTCATTTATATCAACGTAACAGACACGACAGCTAAAATCAGTAGTTACGGTATGTAGCGCCACACGCTACGTTGTGATACAGTAACGATAGAAACTTAGGGCTACCTTAAATTCTGGTTTACACCTTACACGGCGTCATAATTGTAAGCATAAGAAAATGGAAAAGTTTACATTACCTTATGATTATGATTACGATTTACGATTATGACGCCGTGTGAACTAGGCTTTGCGGTGCGGTGCGGTGCATTGCTTGCATTACATTACGTTATCGTTACGTTACATTACGTTGCGTTATGTTAAGCCCGTTTTCCACTTCAGCCGTATTGTACCGTACCGTAGCGATTTCTTTTGTGTGATAGTCATTAGTCATGCTCTGGTGTTCATGAAACAATGGAATACGGTACGTTTCGCTACGATACGATTGAAGTGGAAAGCGGTCCTTACATTACGTTACGTATCGTATCGTATTGTGCCGTACGCACCGTACCGTACGTTAAATTTGAAAATGAAAGCACGTACCCCAGCACTTCCTGTGTTATTTGTGAGGACTGATTATTTTGATAATCAGTTGTTTGCCATATCGTATCAACAATGAACTGCATGTTTAAAACACGTGTCTGATTTTTAGTAATTTGTTGTATACAGAAATGACTGGAGCCTACTAAACATTTTATTTATAATTCTTAATGATTGTAACAAGTATACGGCTGTGACTGCTTTTATAAGTTATCCACTGTTTTGGTTTTTGTGTAAATGCAATATGTTATATAAGAGCGATTTTTACTTAATAAAATCTCGCATTATTATTTCTTGGAGTTTTGTCCTTTATTTCGAAAAGCTTTGGTAGCTCGCTTATCGATAAACATTATGACAATGCGAGTTCCACGGCGATGAAAGTTGGCCATCAACACGCTAGCTGTGCTAGTTCCGCAGTCTCTTCTACCAGTCTCTTCTGTCAATCAATTCATGAGCACAGGTGATGAAAAGAAAAGCTTTAACAAGATTTTGGCTTCGAGCCTAAGCTGAAAATGTGTTTTATTAATCCTATTTAATTACGGCAACTACACAGATTTAAAACAAACATTCCAACACTTGGTTAGCATCAGTGGTTTATGACAGTTCATCAGTTGTTTCATCCCTGTTTTCTTTAATTCATAATTCAAGTGTCGAAAGGTTTTCGTGTCAGCTTTATTTATAGTCGGCTACTTTAGGTGCCATGGGTAAATCCGCTCCTGTTTCAATCTAAAAGTCAAGATTCCTTGACCGGATTTCATTGGGATGTTTGCTGTGAGAGACCAACTTTGATTCCGATGAAAAAAGATTCTTACAGCGGAGTGACTTGGAATATTAACTTCATGGTGCCAGGGCCAGGTTATATGTGAAAACCAAAATGATAATATCCAAATATTGCGAAATATTTATTATAATCTTTAAACATTTTCGTACAATGTTGCAGCCAGTATTCTAAGCCAATAACACATCAGGAAAAATTTGAAATCAACGCTACTTGAAATGCGATCTTCTGCGTTTTGCGTTTTAAAAATTAAGAAAAAACCTGATCATTTATATTTTTAATTTTTCCGGTCTGGTATCCACGCGTTTCGGCCAATCAAATTGCTTCGTTGCCGGTCCGGTTTTTCCCATCCGGACCGCTCAATCGGACCGCTAACGGTTCTCAATTTAAAAATGTGAACAAACATCGTAATTTTGTCAATTTTTTAACTAAATCTTTTACTATTCAAACTAAAATGAACAGCATTGAAAATTAGTTTTATTATCCCTACGAATTGAAGTCAAACAAAATACGAAATATACTGTTGCAAAATTTAAATTTATACTTGCGTGTGCAAATCAAGCGTACAAATGTAAATGGTTAATAAAATCTGAAAAATTCACCCAAACTTTTCAATGCACGCTTACTTAACAGAAAAAAATAAACAATATTTACAGCCTTTGCTCTGTCCGGATGGGACCTCGGTCATGAAATGGCTCGGTCCGGAACTTTGAAATGGCTCGGTCCGGAACGGTATTGCTTGGTCCGGAACAGGACCTCGGTCATGTTTTCTCTCATCCGGACCTCGCAGACGGTACGATTGTCTTAGCATATCCCATTTAAACCATTATTTAGAATATATATATACCCATTAATTCATTCAATTTCATCTTCTGTAAACGAAAGAAACTGGGCAACCATTTTGTTTTGTCTAAAACTCGGAATAGTGTTCGATATGCCGAGCTAGAGTAACCAATCAAATTGCTTAAAATCCCGACTCTGAGTTTACGCTAAATATATCCATGTATTGTGTAAACATTCTAAAAACATACCTTGAAATAAACCCATTACCATCGAGGTCGTACATACTAAACGCCCATCTCAACTTTTGCTCCAGTTCTCCGCGTGACGTCACCGATAGTGCACAAATAAATTCCCGGAAGTCTATGGAGCCGTCGCCATTCGCATCAAATGTACGAAAGACATGCTCTGCGAATTTCGTCGCGTCGCCGTACGGGAAAAAGTTCCCGTAAATCTTCTTGAATTCGTCGACGGTCAGGTGTCCGCTAGGACAATCCTTTTGGAACCCCTTGTACCACTCTTGTAGCTCGTGTTCATTGAAGTTCGTCTTGTCCATCAAGTCGGATAAGACCTCGGGACGCAACTTACTGTTTTGTTTGCCCATATTTAGTATCTAACGTTCCTATAAAATATGAAATGACGTTAGAAGAGTTGACCAGGCGCGGATGCATAGGTGACCTGGTGACTAGTCACGCTGTTGAATATCCAAATCTTTGTAGTTTGGTTTATGGCGGGAAAAACCCAACAAACAGCTAATTTTCTCTTGAAATATACTTTACTTCGTGCCCAAATTTATGACAGATTTATAATTTTGTCTATTAAACGTAATTACTACGTTTCAGCAAGTTTAATCAACGAGAAGCAAAAATATAAGTAATTAAAAACAGCAAAATGGATTTCTATTCTCGTGCTAGTTCCAGGCCTATATCGCTCACGGTCAGATCAACTAGTATATATTAGAAAGTTGTAGATTTACGACGAGGTACAGGCCGAAAACGCGGTAAAAATATTTTATTTCTTGTTTACATGTGAAGCTTCAGAGCCTATACATACATAT
>JAOBAZ010281717.1:0-14605 GCA_026546875.1 Pteroeides caledonicum
GACCTCAATGATCGAGAACAATAACATATTTTGGGGGTGTGTCCGGCTAGCCAAACCAGCTCATTTCATTAACTGTGGTTCGGCTACCAGTCATAGCCAAATGGACACAGTGGGTGAGATACTTTAGTGAGATACTTTTGTCATGTTGTTTGAGCTAGTAAAGCATGTTGTTTTTTAATAGAACCGATCTTTTCTTTTCAGGCTCAAATCCAATTACTAAAGACAGCTTTAACCACTTTGGAAGACCTGTAGTCTATTGTTCCAAGCAATGGATGTTTTAATGATTGTCAGTTGTGTTAAAGTGTACCAATATTGATAAGAGTAATAAGTGCAACACATGCACATACAATGTAGTTAGCCTTAATCAAAGATTTGTTCTCCGGTGTTCTTAATAATCAAATGAAAACTGGAAGTAATGATTCAATTTCTTATATTGCTGAATACTAGTTCTTTTCAGGGCAACATTGGAACATACCATCGTGCAACGAAATACTCCCAAGGGTAGGTAGCTAAGCGCACAATAATAGCGACGTCTGTACCAGGGTGAACCATAATGATAATGGAGAGCGACATTTTAAATTTCAACAGGCAATTCCAGCTATCTTTACAAAGCCGAATACATACACACCGAGAAATCTCACAAGCCGCTCAGGGTGTGTTCAACAAGGTTAGCGCAAGATGGTTATCAAGTTGTAACAAGGCTGTTAGTTCATCAAGTTGTTACAGGCTTGTGGATATCAAGTTGTTAACAGATTGATGGCTGCAGGATGATGTCAAGTTGTTAGAACAACTTGTAAGAAGGTTGCGGAATTAAACATGATAACAAGTTACCATTTGTCCAGAAGTCGGGAACAAGGCTTGTGGACGCATCTAGCATGCTGTTTGTTACTGCGGCTGGTGGTAAGCTTGTAACGGACAACTTGTGCGGTTTTGCGCGTGTAGACTAGTTGCTCGAGTACAAGGTTTGCAAACTTGTTCAAAATTCAGCAGGACATTTTGTCTCAGTTGGTTTATGTTTATGTTTATGCAAGTTTGTTGTCCTCGTCGCATGCGTGTTGTATTCTTTGGGTGACAGACCAGTAACAGTTTTTGTATTTGCTCTCGTAAGAGATCGGACACTATGTTGGTGGAGTGTAACTAACTAACGGACTGGGGGGATGATTCATCACGTGACACGATGATGTAACGAACATGTAACGTCGGAATGTGGAATAAGACCAAATCATGGCCACTGATTTCTTAGATAAACTGGCCACGTTTCACTGGTGGGGGAACTTACGCAATCTCACCAGCCTATTTAACCGCACACGGAAGAGAGAGTAGAAAATCCGCGAACGGTTGACTTAGGCCGCGAGGAAGGCGTTTTGTTGGCCTACAGGGGAGGCGGGTGGGTTTTTTTGTCCCACCATGTCGTCCGGCACGTTCTTGTAGTTGTAGAGGCTGAGCTGTCTATGTTTTTGCTTTTTATATGTGGTCACATGGCTAGCCCCTCCTCTTTTGTCCCCTTAGCTAATTTTTATGCGTTCTTTCTCTTCTGGAACGGTTTTTTTTATTTTTTACTAGTGAGAATACTAACGTTCTTAGTTGGTCTTGTGTTAACTCCCACCATATTTGTTACGACAGACTGTTTTTCCTGTTTTTGTATTCTTGTTTTAGCGTCTTGGGGCTTCGTGATTCCCCTTTCGTTACGTTGTGGTAATCTCCTCCCAAAACTCGGAAAAACCCAACCGAGAAACCCATTGGGGTCATGGTGAGTTGTCAGGGGTTGGTAGCCTGGGATTTGAATGTGTCTTAGGTTTGCCAATGGTCGTGGCAGATTGTAGGTGGTGGACGACCGAGGTGAATACGGAGGTGATACTATTCAAGGCTGATGGTTGCGTGTAGCGACGGGCAGTATCCAGAGAGCGCCATCCCACATAGGTGGCGATGTCATCTACCAAGCATCCTAACGCGGATAAGGTGACGGCGATACCCGTGCGAAAGCTATGCGGGGTTTCGCCGTTGTGGATCCCGGCGGCTGCAAGATGAGTGCGTAAGCGATTGTGCTCGGCGGAGCCCATGAACGGTTGGTCACTGACATAGCGTTGCCCTGTGGAAGTGCGGAACAAGTATCCTAGGTGTAAATTGACGTTCATGCGCTGGCAATAATTGAGGTAGTATCGGAGCCAAAAGACTGGGCATACCATAAGTGAGGGTGCTGGGAGTAAGATAAAGGGTCGGAATACGGTGTTGCCTCCGCGGAGAGTTTCTCCTAAGGTGAAGTTGAGGATGAAGCCTTGGTCATCAGGTAACCTGAAAATCGTTTGAGAGTGTAAACGTCCAAGGTCGGATGTGCGGTCGCCAGCGAAGAAGTCGATCACAAGAAATGTGAGGTCGCGTATGAGGAGGTAGCGTTGTATCGGGATTTGGCCGGGATCTGATAACTGGGAGTATAAGAATTTGACGAGCAGCTCCAGTTTCTGAGGTTAGAATGGCTTGGCCTGACGAGGAGATACGGTGGCTTGTGCCTGCTCTTCGCGTACAAAGGCGAGGTATTTCCTGACTTCGGGGAGGGTCATTGGGTTACTGCTGTCCCGGCGTTTGTGTGCCACGAAAATGTCCTTCAATTTCTGGATAGTGTTACGCACGGTGCCCGAAGCCAAGCGTGAGGGACAAGAACAAGAGTTACTAGGACACGAACGGTGGTGGACTATGGTCTTCCCTCCTGCGTCTAGGCTAATGAGAAAACGGACGATGTCATCCGCGGTGCAAGACGTAATGGTGCGCGCAGGGGTGGATGATGCCAAGAATGTGGCAAGTCTGTTCTCTGGGCCAGATTTCTGGCGTTCGTATGGTTTATTGGGGGTAGTGCGGCGAAACGCGGATAAACGATTATTTAATGCTTGGAAATCATAAGTGCGAGTGGGGAGCACAGGATGGCTATGTGTAGTGGTTGGAGTGCCACACTTCTGGCAGAAATTGGCGTCGGAATCGTTAGGATAAGCACAGTGTAAACACGCGGATGTTGGCCTCCATAGTCGTCATACCTATGGAATAGTGACAGTTAGAAACTATATAGCTAAAACGAGAATAAAATGGAACGAAGCGAGTGGAGCGATTAATACGGGCATTTAGCGGATTCCCTACCACACGCAGCGGCAACGATAAGGTCATATTGGAGTGGACGGGGGACAAAACCGTTGGTGGATGGAAACAGGAGGGTTGACGTATCGCCGCTTCGGCCCAAGTTAAAAAAACCAATGGCACGAGAGGTGATGAGGGGCTACCAGTAACGACGTGGCTGTATGTCGAATACCACCATAAAGAAGGTAGCGTGTGGCAGGTGTAATAAAAGTCGTTATATCGGGCCGACTAGTACTATTGGAGGGAAAGCGTAGAGGTTTTCATGAGTTGGGATTTCCTGCGCAAAAGTATTGACGCCAGCCGACTGTGGGGTGGGCTATGGAGTGAAGTGGATGACCTGTGGGATCACGTGCCGCGTTTGCGTCTGGAGCGCAGAGGTCGAAGGTGTGGGGGCCGTAACGTTGTTGTGCCAGTGACCAAGCAGCGGGGCCTAAAGTGCAGTCGGTGTCGGCTACCTGGCGTGACGGAGCGTCCGCTCCATTGGCAACTGACGGAACAAACTGAAGATTTATATCGAGGTTGTGTGTTCTCGCACAAGTAACGAGACGTTTTAGGATATCATTCAACGCAGGGTTACGACTGCCCCGGTGGTTCCACGAACGAGCGACGGCTTGATTATCGCACCAAATGTCGACCCGAGCATTGCGGATACGGGTGCATAAGATATGAGGGCTTGCTCGACAGCTGCTGCTTCCAACAAATGAATGTGGGGGGTGGCATCCGTCCAATAATCACGCAGTACTGTCTCTGACCCAGATTGCCGCAGGACGGCGCCCCAGCCAGTTTTTGATGCATCGGTGTGGATTTCCAGAACCGAGTGTTTTTCGCCACGCCAAGGTACCGTCTGCCACCAAATATCAGTAGTTCTCCAAAACTCAAGTTCTTCGCGTAAGCAGGGTTTCAAAGGGGTTGTGTGCCGATTGGACTTCGTTTGGAGGCTAACGGAAGCGAAGATCTTTCTGGTGTAGAATTTTGCCATAGGTATAGCCATACTAAAGGAAATTATTTTCCCGGCGAGACGTTGGAGTGTTCGCTGGCCGACCAACTTTTGATTGAGCACGTCGTGGAGCAAAGTGAGGAATTTTTGCTGTTTGTCCGCATGTACGTGGAAGGCTTGGCAACGGAGTCGACTAGAAAGCCCAAAAATCGGACGGTGGTGGAAGGGATCAGTTGAGACCTTTTCAAGGCTATGAAATAACCGGCGTGGTTGAGAGTGTAACAGGCAATTTAAGTCGCCGCGGAGACGTGCATGAGGCTTGGTTGTTGAAGTTGAACGGAGTCGAGGGACCGCATCAACTGGCCAGTGTGTCGGTCGTCAATGTATTGGGAGAGCGGTACACCCATTGAGCGAATCTTGCCGGAAACGGCAAGATCCAACGTGTGGTATATGTAGGCACTGGCTTTTCAGCCGAATGGTTCGATCTGTATTACTTGATACAATTTAAGGATACAATTTAATTTAAGGATACAATTTTAAGTACTATTTACAACATAGCGGCCTTGCTGTATAGGATAAACAAACACGAGCCGAAGGCGAGTTTGTTTTCATCACATCTTAGA
The DNA here is from genome assembly GCA_026546875.1 of Pteroeides caledonicum. Classification (NCBI taxonomy): domain Eukaryota; kingdom Metazoa; phylum Cnidaria; class Anthozoa; order Scleralcyonacea; family Pennatulidae; genus Pteroeides; species Pteroeides caledonicum. The sequence continues at coordinate 4,684 of JAOBAZ010281717.1, forward strand.
CCTTTGCCATACGTACAACATGTTCATTATTACAATAAAACCTTTCATTATTCCGCATGTTTAATTTTCGGTGAAATTCAACATGGGAACACGTTTAGCGTCCACCACAATTACTTATGTTTTGGTATAGTGTTGAAAACTCACAAGTGACGAGTCTATGTAGCTTACGAAGCACCTTCGCCTAAAATTGCCATACCGAAAATAATGGAAATTAATAATCAAAAAACAAGTTTGTTTTCAAACAAACTCGCCTTCGGCTCGTGTTTGTTTATCCTATACAGCAAGGCCGCTATGTTGTAAATAGTACTTAAGACTTTGATCATTGGTTCTCACATATATAAAACAAAATTTACCAAGCACGATCAGCTTGTATGACTTCTACTAATGCTTCCAACAGATTTTCGGGTAGCCAGGGTACTTGTTCAGGTTTGTAACAGACCTCTAAATTTTTGTCATCACCATCCCCAGTAACAATGTTTTTAGTAACTTACCTCAACGTTCTCCTTTTAACTTTACTTACGTGAACGAAGCGACCTTTCGATAACACGACAAATGATAACAGGCGCATTCTTCTGCACGACTTAAATCGCCTGAACCCTAACATATTCGAGTGGTTGGTCTAGCTTCCAAAACATATTTTGTCTTATTAGCTCTTTGGCCAATTAGATTATAGCACATTTACAGTAACATGGAGCTGTGTCATGTGTACGTAACATTGACCTTCTGTCATTTCTTTTAAAATGGAAAAATGACCTGCACTGGATTTCCATATACTATGTATTTGAAAAACAATTTCAGTGCTGCACAATGTTTGCCTTGGAGACTCAATTAAAGTTGGGCAAATAGAACATCGGAACGCTTTTGATGCATCTTATAATGTACCTGGAATTTTAAGGTGGTCAAAGTTAATCATGGTTGGCTAAATTTCAACATAATCGTGATAGATTGCCATGTGCATAGAAATTTTTTTATTGCCGTCCGATGGAATCCAGTTTCCTGGATCTGTTATATTTAGGCATACATGGTTCAACTACAATACGGGCACATGTTGTATCGACCCGCAACATCTGTAAATTTTGATAACGACGTTATTTTAGGCAAATGACATCAGAATTATTTTAACAGACATAAATAGTCACTCAACAATGCAAAACACAAATTAATTCTCAACTGCTATAGGAACATCCATCGATTTCAATGCATATACATATATAATTATTATACGTATTTTTAGTCTAAATATGTACATTAGACACTGTCATCTTCAACTAGGATATTTATCAGGCCAAAAAGTGGACATTAACAGAATATGTGTTCCAAAAGAAAGACGGCAAATTACACTGCGCTTACAACTTTAGGATTTAATAATAGTTTTGGGTAAGTAAGAAAACGAGTGTAGGTTCAACAAAAAACTTTTCTTTCACAAAAACACGAGGTTTGTTTTGATTGGAATTTTTTGTAGCATTTCAATTTTGCAATAACCCACATTACCTTAGACCAAACTGGTTACGTCATAAGACGCAAATCTTCTCTCCTACAAACTAAATGGGACTGCCGTAAAATTAAACTAGCCGCGACGAAAACTTATCAATAATAAGAATTTTTTTTTCTTCAAAATATCTTCATTGCTTTATATTTGGAGCATTTAAAGCAATATTTATTTTTACAATTTTGTCGAGAATCCGCACCTGGATCCACTACCCCGTCGCCATCGTTTTGCATTTACCAGTACGTGTACACAGGCGCTTTCTTACAATATTCCTTTCACTCCTCGCGTTCTCTGGCATTCTCCCTTCTCATCTCCATGATCTTTAAAGGACACAAATTTTTTCGCACAATCGTCATCATCTTTCGGTGGCCTAACCCAATCATTTTAACGTATTTACCGCACTATGTATATCCATTTCCTATCCTGTCCTTCAAATTTACTTTTGGCGTTTAATCTACCAGTGACGAAAGCAATGCAACATGTTTGATAAAAAGGAGATTTAAGGCTAATCATGCATTTTTATTGAGTACCCAAAAACAGTTACAAAGTTATTTGTATAAAAGATCGGCACCTTTTATAAAAACCTGTCAAAATGCATTACATGCAACGTGCAAGTGATTTATGTGTGAATACTGTTAGGTAGTAGGTCAGCAAGAAAATAAGGATAAGACAAGTGTCCCTCTTTAATCCGTTGCTTGTTTCTTTCTCTTATTATTCTGGATTCTTTTTTAGCCCGTTTAAAATATTCTAGGACAAGCTTCCTAGCTTTGACGTCCTCCATTTGTTTGCTGTAGTCAAAAAGCCTGTCGTATCTTAGAGATCCGAGACTCATTGAGAGAGCGACTTGTCCCTGATATAAAAATGAAAACATCGTTAAGAAAACTATGCCTAAAAACGTTTGCTAGATGGGTTGCCATACCCAGTGGTGCTAACTGTTAACTCTTTCTTAAACAGAAAAACATAAGGTTTATTCTAGTTTTAATCGTAATTTAGTTATTACTGCATCATGTGAAGGGAAAGTAAATACTCCACAGAGAGCTCACAAAAGCGCTTGGTTTCCAATCTTGAGGAAATTTCAGTACTTAATAGACATAGGCTCGCGCGTGTGTACGAGCCTAGTTAATGAGATGTATAATAAGCAACGTACTCAAAGCATTTGCCAAGGTTTGCAAAGGCAAACTACCGTTCAGGTTTTCGTTATTTTTAATATTTTAAGATGTGTATTTTAATAGTTCTAGGCAGCAATAACATTGGCAATAGTTTGGCGACCTATGGTTATTTCAAGTTTTTACGGATTTTTACTTTGAAAGAAAATTATCTCTGTTTTCAATTCCCCGGCGTATTTAATAGGAAAAAAAAGCGACGACTTATTTAACGGTTTGCTGAACGTGTCCAGTTATTATAAAGTGTAAATTATTATTCGCTCCTCGCTTCAATGGACTAAGTCAGGTTTGTTAGACCTGGTTTCCATATGATCTCTACGGTCGCCCAAAATAGTGTTCAACCAATCACAATCGTACTATCTCCCTCAACAACAATACTGTTGTATGACAAAACTAATATATGAGTTATATTTTATAGCATTTCATAAATATTCATATGTATATACGGTTCTAAAGCACAGAATAAAGATATACAATAGCCTCACTCTTGTCGGAACCTTTATGGTTTTTGTCCTCGCGCATGTCGCATTACGCATGTTGTCCGCCATGTTCCTAGGAATTAAGTCAATTGCCTTTCCTGGCCAATAAGCACGCTGAACTGGCTCATCCGCCATATTCCTAGCAAGGTGATTGCATATTTTTGCATAAAACAAAGAGAACACGTTGCACTGCCGTGTGCTTTCTCTGTATTGTTACTCTGTGTTCTAAAGTATGTTTTGGTTAGTATATCGAAATATAAGGACGGCTCTTCTGAGAATGCAATTTACCTTAGTTTAGTATACATGTTTTATTATATCGTATCTGAGATGCTTATGGCGCTGTTTTGACTAGAAAATCCAAGAATTTACATCAATATAAAGGGAAGAGAACGAAAAAATTTATTTAGAAAATTTTCCCTTTAAACACAAATTGCAAAGTGAAGTCAAATGATAAATGTGTTATGACTCGTACTGTCCATTTGCCATTGTGAAGTTTAAAAAGTGCTTGACACCACTGGTACATACACTGATACAGTCAACAACAGTCATCAGAATATTGAAGACTTCTTTCGTGTTTTTGAAATAACGGCACGGACCCAATGGCATGAGTGGTTAGGTTGTTTGATTCTGCGCTTAAGTGAAATAACCGGTGATGAGGCGGAAATTATCATAAAGTAAAGAACGAATTCTGAAGGCGTATCAACTAAACGTCGATCATGGGGTTGGGTTGAGTTTGTTTGTCGGTGGTGTCTCGTTGGCAGGACGGTTATTGTTGTTGGCGAGGTCTGGCTTGCTTACCAGTGGTACATGTTTGGCAGGACAGTCGTTGTTGTTGGTTTCTTCGTTTGGCAGGATGTCAAATTTATTTCGTGTTTCAAATGGTTTCATGCAAGTGGGAATTTCTTTCTTTTCGTTTTCTTTGGTCTTATGGTCAACTTTTATCCATTCGTTTTGCTTCATGTCCAAAATTAATCTGATCTGCGTGTTTTCCGTTGTGAGTTGATCAACCATTGTTTCAAGGCTTTGCACGTGTTCAGCGATCTTGTTGTTGTCTGGAAGCTGTAACTTTTTTTATTTCAGCGATTCGCGCTCGTTCTCTTCTTGGTCGCTCTTTTTTTAGAAGTTTGTCAACTAACAGTTTGATGTTATTCATTTCTCTTAGCAATGTTTTATGATTGTTCTTTACAGTTTCAACGGATGTTGTGGTTTAGTAGGTAGATGGCATGGTCGATGGCAATGCCCTACCTTTATTTTCATTTTGTGCGTACACTTGCTAATGAGATCGTCCATTTTCCCGATATCTTTGTTCTTACAAGCTTATGATGTTTTCCCAGAAGCAGGGGATGAACTTTTCCTGGCATCTTGTCCTCCATGTTCTTCAAACATTAGGGTTGTGCCTTCGCGCATTTGATGGATCGACTGTTCGGCTACAAACGTTATCTCGATTTCATTATCATTGCTCTGGTTTGTCATATTTGTTTTCTTCGTTGTTGTCTCAGATCTATTTCTTTTCTCTTTATCTTTAATTTCTGATTTGTTGGCAACATTCGCTAGTGAAAACTTTGAAGATGTTTTGCGAGACGCTGAGCTCACTAACTGACGCCATGTCGTTAAGCCAAAAAGACGCCAGTTGGTAAGCCAAAAATGGCTAATGGAGATAGGCTTGAAGTATGATTAGCTTGGGTTAATATAATTACTGCGCAAGGTGATCATAGGGAATTAGTGGGTGTCACTGAAAACCTCCCTGTTGATAGTTTGTTAGGACAATCGTCTTATGTTCGTTCCTTAAAGGGGCATATATGAAGCGTAATTTGACCCAAACGTTTTATGACTTCATGTTGAAGATCATTTAAAATAAGGAAGTACCGTTTTTGTAAAACTTTGCCACCTTTCTCTATTTGGGAAATATTTAGGTTTGTCCGATATGCAAAAAACCAACTTGTTACGTCACACTGTATAAAGAGTTGTTAGAAAAATACATTTTTCACTGTGACTATGTACCAGCAGTTCGTAAAACATTTCACTCGCTGTGTAGATACACAGGACTGGTAGTAAAATGTATTTATTTCAGTACAAAATTCATTAGACACCCAGTGTTCAGTAGAAACTTATTATTCAGTGTGAGGTAACAAGTTGGTTTTTTGCACATCAAACAAACCTGAATATTTCCCAAACGAAGCAAGGTAGCAATGTTCTACAAAAGTTGTACTTCAATTTAAATGATCTTCAACATCAAAACGTTTGGGTCAAATTACGCTTCATATGCCCTTTAACGAAAGAATATTTATTAGATGATTTGGAGCATATTTTAGATGACAGTTCATGTCAGCATGTACAGAAAGAACAAGCTTTTGTTACTACTGGAAGGCAAGTGGACTTGCATAATGCAAAAAAGCATTTATATGATCTGCTCGATCAACAGAATAAAACTGTGGTAAAGGCGAGAAAAATAGGAGCTAAAAACAAAGCACCCCCACTTGATAAGTATAACTTAGATTTGTTATTTTGAAATGATAATTTGATTGAATCTAACGAAGAAAATAAGCATAGTCATACTGATTTTGTTCCCGTAGAGAAAAGTCTTGAAGAAAAACAGCGAGACCACTCCGACTACGCAAGAGATTGGGATTTTAAACCCATCCCCAACGTTCTTAGTAGAAGGCGGTCGCAGCTCATTGTGGATGAAAATAAGGATATTACTTGTATATACTTTGTTGGTCGAAGGTTTCTATTACAAACCGATCATAACCCTTTAGTTTGGTTAAATCAAGTATAAAATAAAAATCGGAAGCTTTTACAATTGAGTCTGACTTTCGAGAATATGATGTTCCAACACAAACCAAGGGCACAAAAATGGTGATGTGGGTGCTTTGAGCAGAATTTTGTGTTGCTTTTTTGCATGTTAATTTCTCTATATTTTTAGTGTTGGCTGTTGAAAGCGTAAATTATTCCACTTTTAGTCAATCACTCCCGTAATCAACTTTTAGGCGGGGAAGTGTGACTATAGAATTTATCTAGTGTATTATTTATGCATGTATATTTACGTAATTAAGAACACTTCTTTATATGGAAAAATATATATAATGTATAAAAGGGGGCGAGAACTGAGAATTTTGAGATATTTTTAGTGTTAGCTGTTGAAAGCGTAAATTATTCCACTTTTAGTCAATCACTCCCGTAATCAACTTTTAGGCGGGGAAGTGTGACTATAGAATTTATCTAGTGTATTATTTATGCATGTATATTTACGTAATTAAGAACACTTCTGTATATGGAAAAATATATATAATGTATAAAAGGGGGCAAGAACTGAGAGTCGGACATCACGTCAATTTGTCATACAAGGAGGAAGAGGGATTCAGGATGCAGTTGTGTGTTTTTATTGACGAAAAGTCTTCGCTGACGGAAAATATTGGGTCTTCACTGACAAAAAGTGTTTGCTGACGATAATGTTGGGTCTTAATCGACGAGGTATTGAAGCTTAATTTACAATCCAAAGCCTTCATTGGCCCTGTATCTTACGAAGGATTCCAAGACGATTTGGCAACATGGATTGTGTGGTCCAGCCACTGAACCAGCTGCTTTTGGACCGTATCCTTACCCGATGACCCACGCGCCTATAGCGCTATAAACGTTACTTATTTTCTTAGTTTATTGTATTTATTTAGTATTGTTCCTATTTGTAAAAAAGTATTACTTTCTACTGGTTGTGCAGCGTATCGTTGATGACGTTATTATAATTATTATCTGTAAACTCATAAACCAGATGTTTAGTGAAGCTAATAGTTTTTACATTTTAAAGGTAAAATTAACACAGAACTATATTTTTAGCAATTTGTACAGATTAGAAATAAAAGTTCTAGTTGCTTCAGTCAGAAGACAGTAAATTTGTGTTTTTTTAATAAGATGTGGTAGCATCTAATTTTAAATATTTTGGTGTATAACGTGTAGGTTATATTTAAACGAAATTAAGTTAGATGAAAAGTTACAGAGAAGAGGAGCCAAATGCTGCCACAAATCAAGTCTGACTTACATGTATAACCCGACCTGCCCTAACCTACTTATAATATACTGTAGTTAAAGTTCTATCAACTTTTAAGATTTCCAATGGAGATTTTGCAAAATTGCTTTGCAATAAAGTTTAATATAATTATTTGTTAAATGTCATTAAGCTGTTTTTAACCTGCAGTACATCAAAAAACAACTATAGTTTAAATGCACTTATAGTACAGTGCACCAATTTGTAAACATCTGGCAGATAGCCTACATCTGAAACCAGCTGTTTTGTGTATTTTGCAGTTAAAAAATGACCAAAATGGCAATCATCATCTTTAAAATTTGCTTTTGAATCACTTTTATTTTGCTATTGTAACTCGAACATGTTTTTACTGCTCGCAACTACTGTGTGTATTGAGTAATTGTAAAACCCCAATTGTTATTATCATTATTGATAGCTTTCTTTAGTTATTTATTCATTAACCCATAATTATATAAAGATTAGAACTTTTTTTACCCTACCACTGGGTTTGTTTTTCACCTAGTCATTTGGGAACTAATTTATATAATAAGAAAGTGGGTGATGAATAATCTTAGAATTGGTCATTGAAGTTACCATGATCACATTATTTGTATATTTGCTGATTTTGTATATAGTTTATATCATAGACTTTGTTTATTTCTCAAATAAACTGCATGTCAATAACCAACTTTTGGGTTGCTGTATTCGATTATCCCACAATTATAATAATTGGTGAAAAAAAAACTGGTCGTATACCATGAACTGGTTTTAAATAGTATAGGGAGAGGACACAGAGGTTCTTGCCCCAACCAAATCGAAATACGTCTATTGCCAAATTGGCTTTTAGTGGGTTTGTAAATTTGTAAGTTTGTAAAACAATACAGGTAAAGGAACGGCGAGGGATGCTGGAAAAATGTTTCACTAGTTTAGGCTCTATTCTACACCTCCGCAGAGGGTTTCTTAGCGAATTGCAGCTGCGGAAGTTGATAAAAGCGGGGTGTTACTAAGAAGTGAAAATACAGACGCGCGGGTCCTTCGTGCCCCACCACTCTTGTGTTTTTTGCCCTCGCAGCTATAATGGACTGAAGAAGCCTATGCGGAAGTTCGGAGATTCCTATACACATACTACATTTTATTGGCTTACTGTTGCAACGTGACTTTGTGGCAAGCGATAGATATTAAATTTGCTGTCTTTAACTCGAGGATCGTCGTAGAGCTTTGTGGGAAGGTTTGGTACAAATCCACCATAATAGGAAACTGGATAGTTAACAACATGATGTTGTAGGGGAAGGAACATGATTTGAGTTAAGAGATCGGCAAGTTCTTTTCTGGTTTTAACTTTTCTGGGGAAATCTTTTATCTGCGAAACGGATAAAACATTGCTTAAGTAAATGGAAAAAGTGATTTTTTCTTTTGTTAAGAGTAACAGTGCAGGGTTGGCCAACAATTAATGTGGGCTCAAAGAGACGGTGTGATGGCTATGTTGCAGAAAACACCCTCTAACTTTGCCTGATCTAATACATTTTGGCAAATTTGTTATGGTAAGTAGATCGATTCCACTCAACCTATATTCATTAAAATCATCAGCTACCAATCTTTCATTAGAATACATTTTAACCTTATCAAGGAGTTTTGGGCTTGGTAAAGTAAGTTACTATTAATTACACTAATAGTAGGGGTAACCTGCATACTGTGTGGGGATAGAAATGGCTAACGTGCCAGAAAGCCGAAAGAAGTTTGGTGAACGCTGGCTAAACTTTTGATACTCAAAGGAATATTTAATGGTTGACATCCTTTAAAATTACGCGTTGAGTTTTGAAAGCATTACCGCGGTGGGGAACAAAACGCAACGTTGACTGTTTTGAAAGCTTAGTTATAAATTAGTTTACTGATGCGCTGTTAGCAGTGTTTGGAGAAATTATCTAGTTGAAATATTCCAGGAAGCTAATTTTCAGAATTAATAATATTATAATCTATTGTAATATGATGAGCAAGTGCAATTATAAATTGTTTGAATCGTTTTGTACGATAAAATAAATTGTTCTGATGTGGTGAGATATCTTCAATGGATATCGGATGTAGGGTGCTAGTATCCCATTGGTTCAATGAAAGAAATTGGACAAAAAAAGAATCCCAGGCGAACATGTTCTTACATAACATACACACTCTTGTATTGCTTGTATTAGTTTCTTTGACACGATGTTTCGCTAAGATTGTCCAATTAATTGGATGGCAACAAGTGCATTGTTTTCTGGAGAATACAGAACTTACCATCCCGGATCCACCAAAATCCCCCCGGCCATCAGCTGATATCTCATTGGCAAAATTTTGCAATTCCTTGTCACGTTTCACAAAGTATTTGTTTTTGTAATATCTATGAGAAAAAGTTTAAATCTAAATTAAACATATTTTTATGTCATTTCACTAAGGTGATGTACAGTTGCCGAGGAGTAGGGCATAACAATGAGTGTAGAATGTATATCAATTAGACACAACGGGGACCAGTTTAATTAATAATAAATCCTTTAAATAATCGACATTACCATAGTCAACCTCAGTCCTCCACCCAGCTTACACACGACTGGCTAGAGTTAGACACACCCCCCCCCAGACCAGATAAAAGCAGCAACATTTCATTTTCGAATCTCAGTTTGCTCTGTTGAAAGGCCTTCGCTCGAAACGTCAGCAAAATCTTTTCACACAATTGGCAGTTCACCACCTTTTCCCTGTTTGATTTTGTATTTTATACTGCCTACGAAACACTCAAACTTTT
>JAOBAZ010281828.1:0-14605 GCA_026546875.1 Pteroeides caledonicum
GCTCGTTTTGCAAAGTTGTCGAAAGATGATTTGACCTTGTTGTTTTTGAATGATAAAACAATTATTGAACTCGGTATTGCAAAATATCGTTATTAATTTAAATGACGATATTTTGCTCAACCTCGTCCAATAATTGTATAATGTCGTGTAGGATGCAACACATTGCGGATTGGGAACCAGTCATTGAGGTGTCGTCTTTTATGTGTTCAATGATGTGTTTTGATGGCAGCGTACAGATTTTTTTTTTAATTGGTTGATATAATAAGGTGATGGTATCCAAAGAAGTAAATGAATAAAGTAAAATTATGGTATCAATAATGGTACAAAACAACTATTCCTAACATTTCTACATTTATCGTCCCAGGAAGAAAAATACCTGGTTATTTCGGTACATCACTTTAGCAATTTAGGTGTCAATCATACACTCCTATCTATACTTTTTAGTAAGGCATCACTCATTAATTGAATACAGCATAGCTCCACAGTATATTGCTAATCTTACCACTATTAAGCAGTGAACTAGATATACCATACAGGAATTATGGCGACCTAAAGGTATTTTTTTTTAGTTACGTTGGCTCATTTACAGGCTGTAAAACCAAGCTAACCGCACTAACTCAGTATAACCTTTAAAACTAAGCGAAACAAGAATCTCTCCTGCAGGCCCTGCACTGGTGCACGTTTGAAGTTTTGAACTCTTGTAAATATTTAAAACTTAATCATTAGTACTGATGATGACAACGTGCATGTATGCCAAAACATGTCTACATTAAAAAAAATTCTCTTTTACTTTAAATGTGTTATTGCAATTGCTGTTCAGAAGTTATGATAAATTAAATTAAATTAAATTGAACATTTCTATTTTTAAGAATACCTTGTAATTACCCTGAAGATATGCAGATAATAAACGTTCTATGGTGCTTTGCCAGTGCTTTTGAATATCGTAGGTGTACTTTGTCTACTAGAAAAAGAAAGGTGTGTTACGTCATTTGATACGCACCCTTTTCAGAGGTCAAGTGAAATAAACAATAATCGTTGTTTCCGGTTCACCTTGGAATGATCATAAGATTGGTATATTTATGAGGAAAACAGTGATGCCTTGTGATATGCTCGATTACTGGTAAAGACGACTTGTAAAATCTTTCATTTATACCCGAGAAGTAACTTAATCAGTGTCACTAGCTGCTGGACAGGAGTTTGTGGAAAGTAGAAGCATAGTAAAGAAGACAGGGTCTTCTCTGACCTGGATTTTACAACGCAAAAATTTTTGAAACATTATTTAAAATGTTTGCGCTAATAAAGACGCGTTATTACAGTATCGGATTTAAAATGCGCATGTGTCTTCTTCTCTCATTTCTATCAATTGTTCTCTTTGTGGTCGCGTCAGAGTACTTCAAGGTGGATTTTAAAAGTATACATTCTGTCCACAAAGAATTCTCTGGCAAGAGTAGACAGTCAGACTTCGACTGGGACGGATGGGTGAAGAAAAATAACTTTTTATCCATTGGGGATGTTTACGATAATTGTGGTTTGTATTCTGACTTTGTTCATAATATATTTGTGTATGTTGTATTTATCACGTTATGCAATTAATTTCCTGTTTTGTTTTATCTATTTCATCACACATATATTTTACGTGATGGCGAATATAAGAATAATTCACATTGTTTTTACAGGGAAAAAAACGGTACTACAATGCCAGGTTGATTGCAACCAAAGACATGTAAAGGTTTTGTCTCGGCACATTGACAGGGGGGATCTCTTTGACAGCCTGATTACTTGAGTGTACTTTGGACTTCGTGAAAACTAATTGTCACAAAGTGTTATTGCTAATTGTCAAGTATCATATTCTAAACATAAACAAATGGCCTTTGGTAAATATTGCAATAAGCAATCATCGATCACTATGTATCTGTTTTCTCTTATGTTTTCAGTTGTAATTCCACTTAATATGTCTTAGCTTTGGAGGTTTTGATATAAGTCGCAGTTTACTGTTACACAAAGCTGTGCTCACGTGGATTTACTTGATAGATACAGTCTAATAGCCTGACTAGCACATGCCAAACACGTTACCGCACGCGACGTTTGCCCGATAGTTAGGGATGAATTGACAATTATTAGACACCAAATATACGAACTCAAACCGGATGTGGAAACTAATAAGATTTTTCTAATAGTTGTTCACACTTAAAATGCGTACAGACGTATAAATCTTGTAAACTAAATTATTAAAGATCTGAGGTTTAAAAAACAACAGTTTTCCGGTGATATTTTTTCCTACTGTTTTAAAATCATTGCCACACCATTATCAAAACCTTCTGGTTAATGATACTAAAATGGAGTAGAAATATCATTGCAAAAGTATTTTAAAGGCTTAAATATTGAGCTTACAAGATGTTGTTTCTCCGGGAAATTTTTTTTAGACTTCTAGAGAAAAACTTTTCGTCCCATTTTCGTCAAACGCGAATGGCCTGGAGAAGAGGTTGGGTGCTGTTGAGTTCGGTTAGAAGCTGTTAATATATATTCTATTATACGAAACATAAGTGATAAATAATATAAAATTAAAATTTTCTTAAAGATCCAACAGATGAAGACCGTGTAAAAATTGGAAAGGCAATATTGAGTTACAACAAAAAAAATAGAAAAATAATGGCAACTGTAGTGACGAACATTACATTAGGTAACGAGTTAATATATCAATATATACCTCCAAATAATGATGCAATCAGATAATTATTCACCGACTTAGAGAAATGTGCAGTGTCGAGATAGATAACTGCCGCTATTCTCCGACATAGGCAATGTAGTTTTTCATTCAATTTTTTCTATGTAATTTAAAGGTCACGTGCAGTTGGTTCAGCGCATGTCCGCCAGTTTGTTTACTGCAGGTTGTTCGAAAGCAATTCGTTACTAGAATATTACATGAAGTACCTTGATAATATTAGATAATATAGACAGAATATAGCAGTACTTACTTTGTTATGACGAAGAAGTGAAGTCGTGTCTTCTGAAAATATCCATTTAATTGTTCGACAAGCTCGTATAGCGTTATACGAGCTTGTCGAACAAGAAATCTGGGCAAACAAAAGTGGCCAACTTTTTACCTGATCTGAAAACACGGAAAAGTACTGGCACTAGTTGCCAAATAGAAATCCATTTTTCGATCAAAACGGCTAATTTTCTCTTGAATTATACTTTACTTCGTTCCCAAATTTATGACAGACTTATCATTTTGTTTATTAAACATATTACTAAGTTTCAGCAAGTTTCATCAACGAAAAGCAAAGATATATGTGATGAAAAGCAATAAAATGGATTTCTATTTTCTCGCTAGTGCCAGGCTTTTTTATCACGGTCAGATCAGCTAGTAATAAAAGCCAACACTATATTACACACTATATGTTATACTAAGTATTAGTTATTAGCCTCCGCTTATCTCGTAAGAGTTTGTTTATCATAGTATGGATGAGATTAATGCAAAGTAATTGACCACTTTCTCAAAATAATTACTGTCATCGGTTTAACTTTTCATATATACTTATTATAATTTATATTTACTTATATCATTATAACTTATAACTACCAACCGCCGGTCACTAAGGCTGATGTTTAATTTTAATGTCCTAATGTTCGATACATTGTAATTAATAATTATTGAATTCATAACATGAATTTGTTATTGAGACTTTATTTTTATATTATTTATTTTCATGCTTTTTAAATTATTTTAGTTGATGATATGATTAGCGCTAAAGCGAACATTTATGTAAAATACCGTGGTAGAACTTTTTTCAATGAAACCTACGACGTTTGCAGTGATTTAGCTGAAGATGTTGAAGAACTAAAATGTCCAAAGAAAAAAGGTATTCAAATACAAAAAAACTCATGAACATTTTAGTATTTTTATTGTTATGGCAATAATGCGCGACCCCTTATCACTAGTTAAGCCTAGTTGGTTAGGGTTAGTAACTGGATGGGCGTGCGTTTGGAAAAACTTTGCTCTAAATATTTACTAAACGAAAAAAGTTTAGTGGATAGGAATTACACCCACCACTATTTGATAAAATTCGTTGTAAATGAATATTATATATATATTAAATTATATGTCTATTTAGACAGCGGGTCTGCGTTGTCTGTGAGCAGATATGTACTACCTAAAATACAAGCGGCAGATCTGTACGGGTAGTTACAGTGGCGAGTGCGTACCACTAGCCACAGGCGTGACCAGGATTTTGACGGGGGGGGCAGCAAAAACCTAGGTGGGGCCAGGCCGACAAATTCACTCGAGACACAAAATACGCGCAAAACAGGATTGGTGGTATTAATGAGGGGCAATTTGGTTGGGTGAAATATATTGTCGATATGTGTATGTTTCAGACTTTCAACTTTGACAAGATTTCACGTTTCAGTGTTTTACACAATTGCACTAATGCGCGGCAAAGCAAACACGCTACATAACAAGTATCATTTTTTTTTAGAATGAATTTTCTCAGAGGGGCCCAGAAATTTACCAAAGGGGTTGGACCCCCGGACCCTGCCCTAGCTACGCCTAGTGGCACTAGCCGTCGTAAATCCGACACAGATCTGCCTCGGGTATTTTTAAAAAAGTTAATAAAAGCATGCAAAGTAAGGACGAGTTGTCTCATTGTTTTAGTGTACATTCAGTTCCACGCTAAAAAAAATGCAGTTTTTCTTATGTAAACTAATGACCGGTGTTGGATTTTTTGAGCCCAATTGGCTCTGGTTTGTTGACATTTTCGCCAACCGTTGTTTATCACGAATAGACAACGGTCGAGTAGCCATTCAGAACGCTGGATTTGTAATAGATAATGACTGAATGTATACTAAATATCAGTATATATCACTGGTATGTGGTTTTTAAGTGTTCTAGGAATCCCTCTTTTCAGGGTTTCTATACCCCAAAATAGGAGTTAGTATATGCTTCAATTTTATTATATTGCAACATAACACATGTGTTCTTCATTTTAACCTGCAAAATACGCCAGAATGCCTGCTAAGTTCTAATAATAGATAGTAGCCAACGAAAGAAGGGTCATTGGTTACCTCTAGCAACGTGTAACTTTGATCAACCGACTGAGCAGTTCGTCTGTGTTTTTTTTCTTTACAAGGTCAGATCATTTCTATTCATCAATCCAAAACTTTTCCAAGTCGCATGCCAAAGGTATTTTTTTAGATAAAGCCATTTTTTATGTAGTTTCTAAATTTGAGAGAAAAGAATTAAAATAAAAACAATTTTACTTTGAAAAAATGGTCCGTGGCCACAGTTTTTTTTTCAAAAATATTAATTGTAACGTTTCTTGGAAATTTAAAGTTGATCTGTTTTTATATCTATGACAAATGGATTTTCAAATTTGTACCGTCCATCCATTTTTCCACGAACGTTCAACTGGGCTATATTCCAAACTTCTGCACAAAAAATCATTTTGTAACTGTTTTATTAGATAATTACTGAGAAACTACGCTTTGACAACAACAGTTAGGAGGATTGTTTGATACTTTATGAGTGTTGATCAATCAAATTGTGTGCTTCACTGTACGTTTTATGTATTACTTATCTCTTCTTTTGTATTTTTCTAGGGATACTTTGTAGTTGTTGGTTGGGCAGTGAACCAAAACAATAAATGTCTTGCGTTAATTGAAGCTGAATTTGAGATCTAAACCTAATGTATTTAAGTAATATTTTAGTTCATGTAGAAAGTTTAAATCTAATCGGGGACTTACAGGTTAGTTTGTTATATTCATAGATGTTATTTATTTTACCTATTAACGTTTTGGAGGAATTTTTTTTGGATGTGTCACTTTGTGTTCCTAATTCCAAAGCATCGTCAGCCATTTGTTTATTAGATCATTTGATATAGAAAATATTTTATCTTAAGTTAAATTGCCTATATATGGAACAAAAATTATTGTCTTATCTGAAAGAATTATAGAGTAAGTTATTTGACATTTCTGGTAAGATTCTCGTTTGTAAAGGAAAAACGGAAAATGGCTTAGTCTATAGTTTTAGTACGAGCTATTTCAGATAAGAAAATAATATTAGCTTTATAAGTACTTTTGTTAATGATATTGCAGTGGCGAAGTCAGATTGACGGTAATGCTTATATGTTTGTGTTTTCATGAAATGTAAAAGCAGTCATTTTCTAAAGAAATGAATAATAACGATGGTTTGAAATTTGCATAGAAAAACCATAGAAATAATAAAACTGATTTGTCTCCAAGAAATGGCGCATTTAATTTAAAGAGGTAAAAAGGTAAAAAAGTGGAGACATGAATCGTCTATTATTTAATTCTATGAGATTATCATACTGGCTTCGTCACTTTTCTGAAGTGTCCAAAAAGTACGTTTACGTGTTGTCTTGTTGCCACCGAACGCAAAAAAGGCGTTGTTTAACCTGCTCGTGTTTTCACGAAAATTGATACTTTAGCTTTATGTAGTGCTCACTATGCCTCTGAAGCTAACATCATAAAGCTGGTTTTCATTTTCATGTTTGTTGCTTTTGCCAATACCTACTAATAAAATATTGTGCAATTTAATGTACGTGATTTATTTTATTAATAACAAACAATAAAGCCATTGTAACAGTTATTTTGTTTTAAGTATATATTTATCATTTATAGACCTGGAGCGTGGAGTGAAATATTACCCCTCCGAAAGATGAAATATTACCCCTCGGAAAGATATATCCCTCGGCATATATCTTCCCTTGGGGGTAATATTTCATCGAATTCCCCCGCTCCATCGGAAGATTTATAAATTATATATAATTCTAAAGGTCTGTATAGACAACCCACATCTTAAAATGGCTTCTTTTCCATCCATCTTGCTTTGTGCTATTCGTGGGCGAAGCGTCCACACGTGGTACACGCAAACTCGAGTATTCGACTTTTATACTACAATGTGTGAACAACTCGATAGAACTCCATGAATTAATTCACTGATCACCTGCTACAAATCAAGCTTTCTGATTGGCTAACTTACAGTTAAGACATAATCAGTGAATATAATTATCATTTACATACCCAGAGCGAGGAGGATTTGGCTATCATCATTTCGGGTAATTTTTCGTGGTAATTGACTTTCTACAACATAATTGGCGTAGCATCAAACATAATGTAATTGTCGGGTGGTGGTGGGAGTGACAGGGGAGTGGTGGTGCAGCAAATAACTGATCATGTGCGGAGCATTGTAAAATATAAACAAACCTCATGCTGAGCTCTAATTGTTTTGTCACCTGTAAAATGCGGTAAGGTTCCATAATTGTCTGCACAATCGGTTAATTTGATTTGGTTATCGGTATTATTATAGCTTCTGCAATGTCTGAAAGATAAAACGTATTTATCCTTCATATGATAACTGAGAAACAATACCACAACTACAAGTACAGACAACAAATTGAGTAAGTTTACTGTTATTGAATCGTAGCAGAAACATCACCAAGGCAGTATTGTCAACGCTTTGCCACCGTTTCACTATTTTGTCACAGTCAACATGTCAACTAGCTTTACTCTTGAAGAGGTATCTCGCCACAACAGCCCTGATAATTTGTGGATTGTTATTCGCGGAAAAGTTTACGATCTAACCAGTTTTGTGCACAAGGTAATCAGTTCCAAATGGTAAATTGATATAACTATGCAAACGCACTTCACATTTTGACACAGCTGTAATGGTGTATAAATTCCAGTGATATTGACTTGCAAACATTTATTATTTGTTAATTTATACAGCATCCTGGCGGTATCATCCCTTTAGTTGGACAAGCAGGTACATAATAATTCACCATGGCCTTCTTTCTGGTACCATCCAACTGGTAACTCACTCTGTATTTTTATTGAATGTCTTTATTTAGGAGGTGATGCAACAGATGAGTTTGAAAATATTGGTCATTCTTCAGATGAAGTCAAGGCATTCATGAAAGAGTATTATATTGGAGATTTGAGCACAGTCAGTAGGGTTCAAAACAAATGAAGGTTTTATTGTTGTCTGTATGTGTGTGCAGTCCCAGACCCCAATGAGATAAGGATAGTGCAAACTCAGCTGAAACCTTGCTACACCAACTTTTCTGACTTGAAGGTAATTATTTATGCAAGGAAATTAACCCAATGAAGGTGATACTGGCCACTGAACCAATTTTACATTAATACTAGATGGTTTTATTTCTTAGGGGAAACCTCCTGCTGTCAATGGACTAATGTCCATCTGGTAGACATATTAACTCTATTTAATACAATATTTGTTAATGTATATGATTACTTGCATATTTGACATATTAATTTTCTTGCATAAATTATTTCATTCATTGGGAAAGCTAGTATTGCAACTGTTCTGCTGCACAGTTCCTAATTATCCTTTTGGGAGCTTGGACTGGTGTTGTGTCATATCCTTGCCTAACAGGAAATAAATATATATATATATATATATATATGTACAATTTTAAGCAATTAATTTATACTACAAAATAATGTAAAATTCATCTGTTCACTCCATGTGTTTATTCCAGTCTCAAGCTTATTGCATAATTATTTGACTAAGTTTCCATTCTTGTAAATACAAGTTCTGCTTTCACTTCAATTATTCTAAGTGTACCCCAACTTTTTTCACACATTTGTTTATAAAGTTCATCATTTTGAAGTGAACTGTAAACAAAGGTGAGAATTCAAATGGATTGCCTGACACCTAATGTTTATTTTTTTAACTTTTTAGTAATTACTTGGCAAGAATCATGTGATTGGTGAATTTGAAATTTAATGAGATGGTTATACAGTACCCAAGACACATAAATTCCAAATAAAGCTCCTCCTTTTTATCAAAACACAAACCAAATTAAGTTTATATGTTAAATCTATAGGTAAATAGATAGTAAAATTTGGCATATTACAATTCTAATGCAGTGTGCATGCTTTATATGATGTACAATAAAGACAGTAGATTACACTATAAACACTGTAAATCAAGCAATATAATCATGCCCTGGTAATGATTCAATGGTATTGATATGCTTTTTATATTGTCAAGACATTTTTATACGTTAACCAGTCATGGTTATATTACCAATAATTTATTTATGGTAAAAATGTGGTACTGGTATTCTTTTTAGCAAATGTTTATGGTACAAAATGGATTGTTCATGAAAATTAGCAGTTAAAGTTGAACAATGTACCCAAACAAATCAAGTGTTTCTTCCAAGAGTGATGCATTAACAATTTCAATGTGAAAAAATGGCAGTAACTGCAAATGATAGTAATCTACCACAATTTCTGGACAGTAAACAGATTATGATTTTCCCAAATATATACCAGTCATTAATGTTGCCTTTTGTCTTACACTTTTATTGTTTTGCTTTTATTTATTGGCATCCCAAAGGAAGAATCCCAATACACCCTTTCGGTAATTACATCATTTGGCATGGGAGCGAGAGCATGGGAGCCTCACTCCCATGAAATGTTAGCCAAATGCTTTTACTCACAACAGTGATGCTCCCAGACCAAAAACCATTCATGACGTAATTATCAAAAGGGTGTATTGAATTTTTTTGCCTCACCCTCCAAAACGTGGCGATGGTCAGAACAGTAACACCTAGAATTCTGACAAATATTGTATTCAGTAAAATCACGCTTTATAAAAAGTTTATAAAGCGTGACCCCTTTATAAACTAAAAGTGTACAGCACTAAATACAAGGCTTAATCAAGATTATTGAATCTACTAAGCTCCTTGAACTGTGATCCAAGCACCGCTTGCCCCTCCCCTCCCCCCAATGCAATATTCGTTGCACATGTACCAGTGTGTGGTACTGGTACCGAGGTCAGGTTGAGCAGATTTTGGATCTTTCGAACCGCAATAGTAATTAATATTTTCCATTTAATTTTCTTGGATTTCTTTATCCATACCACGTACAGGAAGACGCATCGAGAGCTCCATTAAAGTAGAAATACGTCACTGTATATATTTATTGAAAAATGAGTAAAAGCAAAGAGGAAACAACGACGTATTCGCTAAAAGAGGTGGAAGAGCATAAAACATTGAAGTCGTTGTGGCTTGTGATTCACAATAAAGTTTATGATATCACGGAATTTGTAGACGAGGTAATAATTGCACTGCAAGATTGTATATAGTTACTGGACTGCAACATGTTGCGATAAAACATAAATATGCCCAATTTGTATGTTGTATACAGTATTATATGTCCAGTTGTAGTGTTGTACGGCTCCATTCAATGGTTTCATAGCAAAAATCCGAATAAAGTCGCATATTTAATATTATCATTAGTTTGTATTTTCCTAATTCAAGGTTATATATCTTGAATTAAGAAAACACAAGCTGATATGTGACATGCTTTGTATACATAAGTATTTTTCCAGATTACTACATCTACAGTGTATCTACCATAAATGAAAATACTTATATTTTTTACTTTTAAGCATCCTGGGGGTGAGGAAGTTTTACTGGAACAAGCTGGTATGTCTTAAAGGTTCACGCAATGTCATAATTGTAACCATGGTTATAGACCATCATGAGAATTTAGACAAGTTTGTACAACATAATCGCATACAAATCTGTACAACATAATCACATAATCATGATCATGATCATAATCATGATTATGATTATGCGATTATGTTGTACAGATTTGATAAAATGAGAATTTCATTGGCCATTGTGCACATTGTATATGTCAGTAAACATGTGTAAAACCTGGCAAAAATATTAAGCAAAGTAAGAATAAACTTTAAAAAGTTAATCTACAAATAATAATGTCACTATTTTGATTTTATTTGGTAATTAAAAACAAGAAATTAATTACTGGTAATTATTATGTATCATTAATTCAGTCAACTTCATCTTACATAAATTTTAACCAACTGAAAAACCATTTTGTTTTGTTTGAAATTCAGAATAGTGTTGGGTATTCTATAAGTAACCAGTCAAATTGTTCAAACCAGTCAAAAACATGACTCTGACTTTGAGTATATGCTAAAAATATCTTTATATTCAGGTCATATAGCAACTGAAGCTTTTGAAGATGTTGGTCATTCAGCAGATGCTAGAGAGCTTATGGCTGATTATTATATTGGGGATATATGCAAGGTATGTTATGCTTAAGTACGGTAATGTATTGTTATAACAGATACAGTAATGTATGTTATAACAGATATGGTAATGTATGTTATAACAGATGTGTTATTAAATGCCATATGCTATTATATGTTTGTTCTCTTTATACAGTAATAATGGCCAGGTATTTTGCTGTTTTACTCTGTTTGAACCTTAGTTAATAATGTAAATGAGCTTAACTCAAAACACTGGCAAAAACGTTTCACACATTTGCCAGTCTACCAGCTTTTCATCATTTCATTTTGTATTCAACCCTTGCACTTGGGAAAGGCTGCTAACAGTCACTTAACAGATAATTTATTTTAGTCACCAAAATTAAATAAGCTGTTATAATTAAACTTTGTTGATGAACAAACATGTGGTAACATGATATTGTGGGGTACCTGAAACTCTACAAAATTCAACAGTGGATTTTCATACAAACCAAACAAAAAGAACAGTAAACAATTGCTTTATATTGTGCACAATTTTCAATTTAATTATCATACTTCTTGTTCATCCAAATAAAGTACAAGTATATACCGGTAATCATAGTGGACCAGAGTCCTAAAATCTCTTTAGCCCATTCATGATGGTACCAGTCGCAACTAGCCAGTTAATGTATTTATTCTGTCTGATGCCGGACAATCCAGTTTACTTGTCCAGACAAGTTTACTTGTAAGGGAAAAACACATTGTCAATGAGTTAAATTATCAGGTGAATGATTCCAGTAAACATGAGTAATCAAGTCTAAATACATGTATTAAATGTCCTTGTATAAATAACACTTTTACAACAACACACATTTGGTAGTCAATTCAAACTGTTACTAAGTTACTCTACTCTTCCTTGCAATTTAAATATTAATTCTACATTCCAAAGCCCTAGGCTATTGTTTTGCTGTGAATATGTCAATGTTTTCTTCTGTCTTTTTCTTCAATGTGTCAATTAATTGTTCAAATCTTAATTTTGTTTTTATAGGAAGATCAAGTAGATGGTAACATAGTATGTTATGACATTTTTTATTCTTTTATAAAACACCATTAACACAGTACTGGTAATACTTAACATCTGAAGATGTACTTAACATGTGAAGATGTTACAACAATTGTTTTCATTTAAATATTATCAATACTGTACTAAGTTAGATGATTGTTTGGTTTTGTTTTTGTTTTAATTTTGTTTTGATTGTTTTCATCTGTATTCAAGGTTTAGCAAAAACATAATACCTTTCATTTATCCATCCATTTATAATTGTACTCATCCTTTGACTAAACTTATTTAACCCAGTGAAAACAGTGTAAGCTGTATTGGCTGCTTAACAGAGTTTACTTGTCAGGGCAAAACCTGCCACCATCAATTTAGTTATCAATGTAGGGAATTTATAATTAACTATTTTATAATTTACTAGCTACCACCCTAATTCTCAAACAAGTTACAGTTTCCATAATAAAACTGTAAAATATAAACAATTAGTGTAATTTACAATATGACATAGCTTTATGAAAAGGGGAGTTATTAATTGGGAAGATTCAAGCAGTTTATCAATTTTATTTTATTAATCTGCTTTCTAAATCCTATGCCATGTAACCTTTTCATGGAATCCTGGTGGAAGTTTATGTTGTTTTGCATAGGCTAATGCCTGATGATTTTGCAGGACAGAAGAAAAACTCCTCCAAAGAAAGAGTTAAACAGATGTACAAGCAAATCAGAAACTTCAAAATCATTAATACTTACATTAAGATATACAGGTTGCATAGGGAATTGAAAGAGTGGATTTTATATGCTACATGTAATTAGTTAAGATTTACTTCTGATAAGAAAGCAAGGAAAACAAGTGTTAAATGTTTTGTGTTATTTTTCCATTGTATGGTCATGCATGTCATTTTTCATTGAAGAACACACGAAGCTCATGTCATCTTTCTTGACCTATTTTTATTTCAAGATTCCTAGTGAACCACAGGACACTGGATCAAACAGGTGAGATGCGATATTTACAAAAACAAACATTGTTTTTTTTCCCAGTAAAATTACATCTATAAGTTTTTAACAATCTTGTTGTTTCAAAGTTGTTGGAGAATATGGTTTGGAAGCTTAATCAAAATTTAATGGAACTGATTTATGTTATTGTCCAGGTTTATGCAAGTTTAGGGTTCTTCCACATCATGTGCACATAGTTCTCTTGGCCAAACAACCAATAGAAATGATTCAACCCAATCATTCACCTGTAAGATTGAACAATAGAAATTTTAAGCACTTTTATTGGTCATTGACACCAAAATACAATACTGGTAGTCATGTGATGAGGAAGAACCCTAAACTTGCATAAACATTACCCAACATAAATAATGAGTTCTATTGAATTTTAATTAAGTTTCCAAACCATGTTTTCCAGTAACTATGGTTGTTTATATTCTCAATATTGCTTATTCGTTATTGTTTCTGCTATAATGTTTTACTTGGTAAGTCAAATTGTTTTACATGGAAGTGCGACTACATGTGAATGAGCAATGAGCAGAGCAGATTGAGATGAAAACAATTAGACAGGTTTGGATAGTTGATGTATTAGTAAGTTCATGAATGAGAGATAATCTAGAGTTAGTTGAGAGGATAGAATTTAAATGTGTGTTAAATATTGTGAGATGGTTGGCACATGTGCTACAGAAAGACGATGATGACTTAGTCAAGAGAATTACATCCTTGAACCCATGCACTGTGGTGCTGGCCACATAACAGATTTTACTCTAGCTTACGCCAAATGATTTTACTCACCTAGGGGAACCTTCCAGGTAATGGATCAAGGTGTAGGGGTGTCAGTGGTCTAGTCTAGACCATGGTTAACATGAGTGTGATGATAGGGAATACGATAGTGGAGAGGAAGATGAGAGAGTGGAGGAGAAAATGGGGAAATGGCTAATATCACTGAAATTATCACTTTCTTCTTTCTCAATAGAAAACTTACAATATTGTTGTAATCAATTATTACTTTAATTAATTTAATTAATTTATAGTTTTTAGCCTTTAATTTTTTTTTCAGAATCTGATCAATATTTTTTTTTATAGCACTCTATCTTGGTTTATTCCAGTTGCCTTTACCATTGGAATTATTGCAGTTGCTATTTATAAAATGATGGCATCATGATGGTATTCCAAGATTGGTTGTCTTGAGAATTTTAATAATATTAGGAACTGTTTCATGGCATTATACAGGGTTTTTGTAATTATGTGATCAAAATAAACAACAACATTATTAAATAAACAAGTTGATTGATTTTGGATTAAAAAAATAAAGATTTTAAAAGCAAAACATCCCATCAATTATGAATAACTCATTAGATTGACTTATTCAATATGATAGGTCTCTGTTGATATGTAAAATTACATGATATTAGTTAGAATCAAGTACTATAAACCTCCCAAGGCAGTTTGAATTATTTATTATCAAAGAAAAATAACTTTCCCTTTGGGTTGTATTGACTATAAATATAGATCGG
>JAOBAZ010281939.1:0-14600 GCA_026546875.1 Pteroeides caledonicum
ATATATATATATATATATATATATATATATCATTAATATTACTAAAAAGTATCGTATTGTTTAAAAATATCATAGTGCCATATATCTTTGATAGCGTTTACCAGCGCAAAAAAATAAAATTGAAGCTTTAAAATTAGCGGCAATTAGTATACATGATGCAAGTCCCACAGCAATTTTAATTTACCGTCAATTCTCACACATTGTTCAAAAACACAGATTATATACGCAGATCCTAAAACTCACAATCCAAAGCTCAGATCTAAAATTCACAATCCAAAGCTCAGATCTAAAACTCAAAACTGAAACTTAAACTAAAATTCAAAACTGAAACTCAAAACTCACTTCCTAAATAAACTTAAAAGAATATCGAAACATTATAGTATAATATAATGGCACCAAACGTCTGTTTATATGAGAATGAAAGATTCGTCAAGGTCTTCTCTATTTGTCAAAAGCTCGGGATTAGAAGAGCAGGTAACTTTATAGAAATGCTAAAAAGGATTGATGACTTTCAATTACATAAGTTTAAGTTTAACGGTCATCTGACCAATTATTTGTATCTCAAGGACATTCCCTCAGTTATTGAATTATGCTTCAGTCTAGAGTTCATAGGAGAGGAGAAAGAGCGATTACTTTCATTAAAATGAAAGCTATGTCAAATGATGAACTTTTTGATTTCTTTAAAACTGTCCCTTCTTCCTTAGACAAGTCAATTGGAACTTATAAAGGTGTTCCAGTCTTTCGTACCGATGAGATAGTATCAGTCTTCTGTCTTAATGAAGAAGACATTGCAGAAGAGTTTAAGGTTTCCTCTTTGACAACCAAGGACTTTATACCTAAGGATAGAACTTTTATTCACCCGTCCTTTCATGAAAAGTTGACAGAGCTTGTAAAAGGACCAAAGATGAGAAAATGTAAAAACACAACTGAAACCGTAAACAAAATGTTAAATCATCCAATCAGATTCAAACCAAGGCCATACGCCAAAGCGTGTCGCAAGGTGAACCCAGACTAAAGACACAACTCATACCCCACCCGTTACAGGTGAGATAAGAGGACAAAATATGAGTGATACCATTCGAGAGACAAAGGGAAGAGCTACCATCCCCACTATACTATATACTTAAATCTTTAAATGGTTTAGTCTAATGAGTCATGCGTTTTATTTTTTCCTATTGGTTTGTTTACTGATACTGTTTGCGGTCCTTTTCTTTCTTTAATATTATTCTTTAGCGTGCTACTGTCGGTTTTCTCCTCTTTATCTCTTATAAGAAAGTACAATACTACTACACCAAGTAACAAGCTTATCAAATTAGTCCCAACAAAAATACCCACGTTTTTGTTTCTTTTCTTTTTCTTGTTCGCAATTGAGTTCTTTCCTAATTCTCTCCCTCTTTGTCATTTCTCTTCGAGTTTATAGTCTTCCTCTTCCATAATATACTAAATATTCAACTATACTTAGGGACTACATGGAAAAGCTGTAAGTACACTTGGCAATTACTTAGAACTATGTCATAGATGACGTATGCAGACGATTATAGACACCTTCGTAGATGATTATAGATGGTCTGATAGATGGTCTTACAGATGACTCATAGGCACCTTCGTGGATGATTATAGATGGTCTGATAGATGGTCTCACAGATGACTCATAGACACCTTCGTAGATGATTATAGATGGTCTGATAGATGACTCATAGACATTATATAGTTAACTCTTAGATAAACATAGATGAAAAAGGCTTAAAAAGATATCTAACTATATAGTATATAGTGAGATGGAGTGTACTTTTACCAGGGTTCGATAGAAGGATTGATAGAAAAATACCAAGATGAATACAAACACACGAGAATAAAATCAATGATATTCATAATAGCAGGGCCAGTGATAAGTCTAAGCGTCGAGCTATACTAGCTAATGAATATGAGATCGACGACCGTAAAAATAAAATTGACTGTCTAAGGTTTATTAACAAGGATTCGCCTTATGTCACTCCAAGACCTATACCCGGTTGGACCTATACCCGAAAGGGTGAAGGTTAATTGGATCAATCATAAAGCACTTATCATAATATGGACTAAGGGCCTTCTTAGTTTGACTCATAGAGTAAACGTTTCCTCTTTCATTTAACTAGCATCACCCAATCGCTCACAAGAAATCTGTTGCTAAGACCCTATTTATGAGAGCAGACACAGTACCCTCCTCCGGTGATCTTAAGGCTAATGAACGAAAACATATCTTTCGAGTCTTACAAGGCAACAACTACCCCAAACGATTTCTTTCGGACTGTATAAAACCGACTAGAACATCAAGCCAAAACTCTGAGAATGAAAATTCGTCGATGGGTTTCGATACGTCCAGGGTGTCACTGAACCCATAAAAAGCATCCTAGGTAGTTGTAACATCAAAGTTGCCCAAAAACTTTATAAGACCCTAGCGCATGTTTTTCCGAAGCCTAAAGATCCTGTGGTGAAAGAACAAAGACGCAATGCTATATATTCGATCTCATGCAATGACTGTAACCAGGAGTATGTGGGACAAACAAAACGCCAATTTGGCACACGTTTAAAAGAGCACCAAAAAGCAGTTTTTCATTTCAAAAATTAAAACTCAGCTTTGTCGGAGCACACGTGTCGGACAAAACACACGATTGCGTGGGAAAATTCAAAAATTGTTACCACCAATCAACGATACCATCAAAGGCGGGTTACTACTCGAAGCCTATTTACACTTAGTAAATAGGCGATGACGTCAACCAAAACTGGTTGTATAAAAGGAAACTCGTTACGATTGCAGTTCACCCCTGATGAAGACACTAGACAGGAGTGTCGAAACGTTGGGTCATGAATAGTAACTTTTAAGTTACATTCAATAAATCTTGAAATCAGAGTCGCGTTATGTCTAATCAATCACCTGATTGCCGTGAACTTGTCACTATACGTTATTTGCGAAATACCAAAATATTGATAAAAAAATTGTTGTCCCCATTTTAATATTTACAATAGAGATATTTTTCAGATCATATTACAATTACACTTAGCCTGGCCTATTTCTTATAATCAGTTCCTGGTCCTGGATATCTTCATATACGTTTTCTCAATATGTACATTTATTAGTAGTCAGTCAAAGGCTAATCATGATATGAACAATAGGTGATACAAAACGGGATACATTCTAAGAACAACAACAAATATAAAATTTGTGTATATGTTATGCAAAATTTTGGAGCTAAATTATTAACCACAATTATACACTACAGTACATCCGACGAACTAAATAATGCATTTTAAAAGTACCTTCAGTTCTGGAGTTGAATCCAGTTGTGGTGTCACAATGTTTCAGTTGTCGTGTCACGACTTGCGATTATGTAGTTATAGAAACTGAAGCAGGCACACACTCGCAAACAGTGTGGTGTATTTCAATTCGGATCGGTGCAAATTGTTGTTATGAATGTTTTAAAAATTAATAAAATGAATTTACATAAATATATGTGTTATGTTATATGTAGGCTATATGCTTATACAACTTTTCAGGTTGGTTTCCCAGCGATTTTCACTTTCGGCTGGTCCATCATGTCATGATCATCTTGCTGTTGGTTGTCCCCGTTTCATAGCTCCCTGTTTATCCTGTGCTTTGCTCAAATATCTAGGGTGAAACTAATAGTAATACGGTTGCATGTAAACCAGTCTTTTAATCGATATCAAGAACGTTTATGCCGTATGTGTGAAATATGAACCACAGTCACATTATTTTGTGAAGCTTTGAAAAAAGTTTTGTTGAACTTTAGACATTTTACATAGACACGACCTTGCTTTATCTGAATCCGTTAAGTCTGTCATTATTTGCCTGTATATAGTTCTTAACAAATATGTATATCAAAAATTTTGCGCAAGCAGGTATTTTACGAATTTGGGAGCAATTTAAAAACTGTGTAACTTTTTTTGACGATTTAGGAAGCAAAATAATTCCCTACTAAATAAAGATATTTTGACTTTATGACTGGAATTTTTTTCTTGAATGAAGAAAAAGTATTTTGTCTTTGTAGAAGCTTTTGCTGTTAATTCGAATAACTTGTTTTAGTTTTACTTTAACCGTGAAAGTCTGAACGTGCCTTAGCCACGGTAGCATTACTTGGATCTGCGCATTGGCATAAGGATACTGAAACATGTCTCCATAGTGATAATTATTGTTGGCATTGAACTCATGATATAGAACTTTTTTAGTTTCCCATTACTACTTGCAACACTCATATAGTTTATGGAAAATGAATTAGGTAATAACAAAACTAAATAAGGCTAGAGCGAGAGTAAATTAACGTAACTTGAGGGAATTGAGGTATAAAAACACTAGCTGTATAACTATTCTTGGAATGCTTTTCGGAAAAACGCACCAAGAATGGCCTCTAGTTACGTTAAGTTTATTATATTAACGCTTTTGTCTTTTTTAGTAACACTGTCTAACATAACTCAACACTCCGCTCGAATAACGTGGAAAGTGAACTCCAATGTTAACCTAAATATCACCAACATCTCCCATTATTATTTATACGTGAGCAATGGAAATCAAAGTTATAAAGACAAACTACTGCCTAACATTAAAATGTTAAAGTTGGAGAACCTTACTTTAGGAACAAGTTACCTAACTTATATTATTGGCTACTTTGGTACTGGAAACAAGCTGGTCAGTAGAGGTTATCTTTTCACGACAACTCGGACAATTGAAGTTGTTGATATAAAGTCAAAGTCCGTTGTTATTCAGTGGCAATATATAGCTCAAAATGAAGAATTCTACGGAGAAGCTACTGCCATTGAAATCACTTTGGTAAACAACAATAAAACATCAATACAAATCAACAGGGGAAATACATCACGCAAATTAGTAACAGGCCTGGCACCAAGCTCGACCTATGACGTTGCAGTACGACTTCTTTATAACAATTACACTATGACACTTGGCAAATGGGTTCGATTTCAGACTTTAGGTAATGTTAAATTTTTTATATATTTGCTGGAAAGTTTTTTGAATTGTCGTATTTTTATTTTGTATTCATAAGCGTGGAATAACGTGGATGATTATGCATGTGGCTGTGGTTTGGTATTGTATTAAAAGTTATATTTGGCATTCGAATTGTTTACAAACTCCCAAAATAACTTGTGAAATGAGTGAAATACAAGTATTATCATTCATAATATACGCAACGTTAGCCACCAACATGACCATCTACAATTCATGTACAGTTGTATATAGAGGTTGTGACTTAGCCCTCACCAACGGTCTTGGTTAGATCAATGACATGAACACTGTACCAGCCTTGGCAGGTTCGATTCCACAAATTTCCGCAAATTAAGATGTTAAGAGCCGTCCATACGAGAGAGTTAGAACATCTGTTGTTTTATATTTCGGAGCGAAATTGACGGAATAAGTGGCGAAACGGTATGTAAGATTAAGAGGCATTTTTATGGTAGCGCGCACGTTTTGGCAAATAAATATTCAAATAATCATTGCAACAATACTTTTACATCTGCCTCAAGTCTTTCAGGATAACTCCAACATTTTGTAAAACAGTATTGACAAAGTTTCACTTTGTCAATACTGAATGGATGTAGTCTTTAACCGAGATATACAAGAGAGGAAATGAATAATAATGATAGCTAAACTATTCTGCATTTTTTTACAAACTCCAATATTTTTCATGTTTTGAGGTTTTTGAGGTTATTAGGGTTAAATGATGTTGGTAAATTTTAGATCGACTTCCTGGACCTCGTCACATAAAAGCTGTCAACATTACCGAAAGAGCTGCGACAATTCAGTGGGAAGGTATTCCGTTAAACAGGGAGAAATACGAAAAGGTTATAGGTTATAAAATAGACCTCGAAAACACAACTCATCAACTTAACCTGACAGTCTGCTGCATGAGATCATATCTCAATGTGCAAAACCTGAGCCCCAATTCGACATATTACGTAACTGTTCGTGGCTACAGCAAGTACAGTGAAGGTGAAAGCAGCGAAGAACAATATAATTTTACCACGTTCGGTATGTTTAATCAATTAATTAAAAAAAATTTAAAAATTGCCATAAGCTAGGCAAGAAATAACATAGAACCTACTCCGTTTTAACAGAAGATTTCAATATTATATGAATTCAAGTACCAAAATCAATGACTTAAGATTCCAAGACATAATAACGTATAATATTTCTGAAAAATTTCCATTTTTGATTTTTTTTCAATTTTTGTTCCAGCGTATGTCAAACATACGATCACAATCTTTTTTTGGAGAGACTAGCGTGGAAAGACACTGACCATTCGAAAATATGTCGAAAAACGCCTTACCCCGGGTTTCTTATGCGTTAAGACCATTTATATTCTTTTAGATATGCCTGTAGAGAAAATCAATGTTAAAGGAAAAGCTTCAGACACAAATGCGGTTGGTGTGGCTTTGGGCAGTACAGCAGCTTTTGTTATAATTATCATGATTACAGTATTTTACATTGTAATAATAAGGCGCAAACGAAACGGCCTACACGTTAAACCTGAAGAGGTAAGTGCTAACACTATTTTGTTTTACGTTTAGCCCATTAATGCCCAGTATTCGACATATCAGACTACAAAACCAAAATAATAAACGAGAGAAAGAAAAACAATGATAAAAAAAACAGCGGGAAAAAATTTTGGGTTTTTTTTTCAAGTTGGCCTATATTAATTCACAAAAAAAAATCTCTTTTTATGATTAGATCTTGTTTTGGAACGAGCAGACATCCTCCAATCTTGCGTTTAGGGGATGTCTCTGCGGATTTAATATTCGTTACGGTGACTTAAGTAACCTATCTAATGACGTTATTATTAATATCCGCTTAAATCCGAGAACCACGATAGAAATAACAAAACTGTTTGAGAAGTTAATAATACTAAGATTTCTTTCACTTGGACGATAAAAAAATTTGCTTCAATTAAGTGTCCGTTAACAAAACATCCATGCCACATATATTTTCATTACCATTTAACTTTTTTATACTGTAAGTTGCGCACGTCTGATAAATTTAACAACGAGTTTTACAGTTAGGGCTTTTAACACCGACTGCGATGTAATCTTAGAGCAAAGTCTGTTAATTGCTGTAATATTTGGAATAGTCGAGTTGTATGTCTAATATGGTTTGAACTAATCGTATTCAGCTGCTTTTCTGGTGCATCCCTATTGTGTCTGGAAATTTCTTACTGAAGGTTTAATATGCAGAACTTTAAAAAGTACCTTTTATTTATTAATAGCGTCTGTGGTAGTCACTGGTCTCTTATTCCTATAGGAATAAGAGACCAGTGACTACCACAGACGCTATTAATAAATAAAAGGTACTTTTTAAAGTTCTGCATATTAAACCTTCAGTAAGAAATTTCCAGACACAATAGGGATGCACCAGAAAAGCAGCTGAATACGATTAGTTCAAACCATATTAGACATACAACTCGACTATTCCAAATATTACAGCAATTAACAGACTTTGCTCTAAGATTACATCGCAGTCGGTGTTAAAAGCCCTAACTGTAAAACTCGTTGTTAAATTTATCAGACGTGCGCAACTTACAGTATAAAAAAGTTAAATGGTAATGAAAATATATGTGGCATGGATGTTTTGTTAACGGACACTTAATTGAAGCAAATTTTTTTATCGTCCAAGTGAAAGAAATCTTAGTATTATTAACTTCTCAAACAGTTTTGTTATTTCTATCGTGGTTCTCGGATTTAAGCGGATATTAATAATAACGTCATTAGATAGGTTACTTAAGTCACCGTAACGAATATTAAATCCGCAGAGACATCCCCTAAACGCAAGATTGGAGGATGTCTGCTCGTTCCAAAACAAGATCTAATCATAAAAAGAGATTTTTTTTTGTGAATTAATATAGGCCAACTTGAAAAAAAAACCCAAAATTTTTTCCCGCTGTTTTTTTTATCATTGTTTTTCTTTCTCTCGTTTATTATTTTGGTTTTGTAGTCTGATATGTCGAATACTGGGCATTAATGGGCTAAACGTAAAACAAAATAGTGTTAGCACTTACCTCTTCAGGTTTAACGTGTAGGCCGTTTCGTTTGCGCCTTATTATTACAATGTAAAATACTGTAATCATGATAATTATAACAAAAGCTGCTGTACTGCCCAAAGCCACACCAACCGCATTTGTGTCTGAAGCTTTTCCTTTAACATTGATTTTCTCTACAGGCATATCTAAAAGAATATAAATGGTCTTAACGCATAAGAAACCCGGGGTAAGGCGTTTTTCGACATATTTTCGAATGGTCAGTGTCTTTCCACGCTAGTCTCTCCAAAAAAAGATTGTGATCGTATGTTTGACATACGCTGGAACAAAAATTGAAAAAAAATCAAAAATGGAAATTTTTCAGAAATATTATACGTTATTATGTCTTGGAATCTTAAGTCATTGATTTTGGTACTTGAATTCATATAATATTGAAATCTTCTGTTAAAACGGAGTAGGTTCTATGTTATTTCTTGCCTAGCTTATGGCAATTTTTAAATTTTTTTTAATTAATTGATTAAACATACCGAACGTGGTAAAATTATATTGTTCTTCGCTGCTTTCACCTTCACTGTACTTGCTGTAGCCACGAACAGTTACGTAATATGTCGAATTGGGGCTCAGGTTTTGCACATTGAGATATGATCTCATGCAGCAGACTGTCAGGTTAAGTTGATGAGTTGTGTTTTCGAGGTCTATTTTATAACCTATAACCTTTTCGTATTTCTCCCTGTTTAACGGAATACCTTCCCACTGAATTGTCGCAGCTCTTTCGGTAATGTTGACAGCTTTTATGTGACGAGGTCCAGGAAGTC
Organism: Pteroeides caledonicum; assembly: GCA_026546875.1. Taxonomy (NCBI): domain Eukaryota; kingdom Metazoa; phylum Cnidaria; class Anthozoa; order Scleralcyonacea; family Pennatulidae; genus Pteroeides; species Pteroeides caledonicum. The sequence goes on from JAOBAZ010281939.1 coordinate 8,852, forward strand.
GATCTAAAATTTACCAACATCATTTAACCCTAATAACCTCAAAAACCTCAAAACATGAAAAATATTGGAGTTTGTAAAAAAATGCAGAATAGTTTAGCTATCATTATTATTCATTTCCTCTCTTGTATATCTCGGTTAAAGACTACATCCATTCAGTATTGACAAAGTGAAACTTTGTCAATACTGTTTTACAAAATGTTGGAGTTATCCTGAAAGACTTGAGGCAGATGTAAAAGTATTGTTGCAATGATTATTTGAATATTTATTTGCCAAAACGTGCGCGCTACCATAAAAATGCCTCTTAATCTTACATACCGTTTCGCCACTTATTCCGTCAATTTCGCTCCGAAATATAAAACAACAGATGTTCTAACTCTCTCGTATGGACGGCTCTTAACATCTTAATTTGCGGAAATTTGTGGAATCGAACCTGCCAAGGCTGGTACAGTGTTCATGTCATTGATCTAACCAAGACCGTTGGTGAGGGCTAAGTCACAACCTCTATATACAACTGTACATGAATTGTAGATGGTCATGTTGGTGGCTAACGTTGCGTATATTATGAATGATAATACTTGTATTTCACTCATTTCACAAGTTATTTTGGGAGTTTGTAAACAATTCGAATGCCAAATATAACTTTTAATACAATACCAAACCACAGCCACATGCATAATCATCCACGTTATTCCACGCTTATGAATACAAAATAAAAATACGACAATTCAAAAAACTTTCCAGCAAATATATAAAAAATTTAACATTACCTAAAGTCTGAAATCGAACCCATTTGCCAAGTGTCATAGTGTAATTGTTATAAAGAAGTCGTACTGCAACGTCATAGGTCGAGCTTGGTGCCAGGCCTGTTACTAATTTGCGTGATGTATTTCCCCTGTTGATTTGTATTGATGTTTTATTGTTGTTTACCAAAGTGATTTCAATGGCAGTAGCTTCTCCGTAGAATTCTTCATTTTGAGCTATATATTGCCACTGAATAACAACGGACTTTGACTTTATATCAACAACTTCAATTGTCCGAGTTGTCGTGAAAAGATAACCTCTACTGACCAGCTTGTTTCCAGTACCAAAGTAGCCAATAATATAAGTTAGGTAACTTGTTCCTAAAGTAAGGTTCTCCAACTTTAACATTTTAATGTTAGGCAGTAGTTTGTCTTTATAACTTTGATTTCCATTGCTCACGTATAAATAATAATGGGAGATGTTGGTGATATTTAGGTTAACATTGGAGTTCACTTTCCACGTTATTCGAGCGGAGTGTTGAGTTATGTTAGACAGTGTTACTAAAAAAGACAAAAGCGTTAATATAATAAACTTAACGTAACTAGAGGCCATTCTTGGTGCGTTTTTCCGAAAAGCATTCCAAGAATAGTTATACAGCTAGTGTTTTTATACCTCAATTCCCTCAAGTTACGTTAATTTACTCTCGCTCTAGCCTTATTTAGTTTTGTTATTACCTAATTCATTTTCCATAAACTATATGAGTGTTGCAAGTAGTAATGGGAAACTAAAAAAGTTCTATATCATGAGTTCAATGCCAACAATAATTATCACTATGGAGACATGTTTCAGTATCCTTATGCCAATGCGCAGATCCAAGTAATGCTACCGTGGCTAAGGCACGTTCAGACTTTCACGGTTAAAGTAAAACTAAAACAAGTTATTCGAATTAACAGCAAAAGCTTCTACAAAGACAAAATACTTTTTCTTCATTCAAGAAAAAAATTCCAGTCATAAAGTCAAAATATCTTTATTTAGTAGGGAATTATTTTGCTTCCTAAATCGTCAAAAAAAGTTACACAGTTTTTAAATTGCTCCCAAATTCGTAAAATACCTGCTTGCGCAAAATTTTTGATATACATATTTGTTAAGAACTATATACAGGCAAATAATGACAGACTTAACGGATTCAGATAAAGCAAGGTCGTGTCTATGTAAAATGTCTAAAGTTCAACAAAACTTTTTTCAAAGCTTCACAAAATAATGTGACTGTGGTTCATATTTCACACATACGGCATAAACGTTCTTGATATCGATTAAAAGACTGGTTTACATGCAACCGTATTACTATTAGTTTCACCCTAGATATTTGAGCAAAGCACAGGATAAACAGGGAGCTATGAAACGGGGACAACCAACAGCAAGATGATCATGACATGATGGACCAGCCGAAAGTGAAAATCGCTGGGAAACCAACCTGAAAAGTTGTATAAGCATATAGCCTACATATAACATAACACATATATTTATGTAAATTCATTTTATTAATTTTTAAAACATTCATAACAACAATTTGCACCGATCCGAATTGAAATACACCACACTGTTTGCGAGTGTGTGCCTGCTTCAGTTTCTATAACTACATAATCGCAAGTCGTGACACGACAACTGAAACATTGTGACACCACAACTGGATTCAACTCCAGAACTGAAGGTACTTTTAAAATGCATTATTTAGTTCGTCGGATGTACTGTAGTGTATAATTGTGGTTAATAATTTAGCTCCAAAATTTTGCATAACATATACACAAATTTTATATTTGTTGTTGTTCTTAGAATGTATCCCGTTTTGTATCACCTATTGTTCATATCATGATTAGCCTTTGACTGACTACTAATAAATGTACATATTGAGAAAACGTATATGAAGATATCCAGGACCAGGAACTGATTATAAGAAATAGGCCAGGCTAAGTGTAATTGTAATATGATCTGAAAAATATCTCTATTGTAAATATTAAAATGGGGACAACAATTTTTTTATCAATATTTTGGTATTTCGCAAATAACGTATAGTGACAAGTTCACGGCAATCAGGTGATTGATTAGACATAACGCGACTCTGATTTCAAGATTTATTGAATGTAACTTAAAAGTTACTATTCATGACCCAACGTTTCGACACTCCTGTCTAGTGTCTTCATCAGGGGTGAACTGCAATCGTAACGAGTTTCCTTTTATACAACCAGTTTTGGTTGACGTCATCGCCTATTTACTAAGTGTAAATAGGCTTCGAGTAGTAACCCGCCTTTGATGGTATCGTTGATTGGTGGTAACAATTTTTGAATTTTCCCACGCAATCGTGTGTTTTGTCCGACACGTGTGCTCCGACAAAGCTGAGTTTTAATTTTTGAAATGAAAAACTGCTTTTTGGTGCTCTTTTAAACGTGTGCCAAATTGGCGTTTTGTTTGTCCCACATACTCCTGGTTACAGTCATTGCATGAGATCGAATATATAGCATTGCGTCTTTGTTCTTTCACCACAGGATCTTTAGGCTTCGGAAAAACATGCGCTAGGGTCTTATAAAGTTTTTGGGCAACTTTGATGTTACAACTACCTAGGATGCTTTTTATGGGTTCAGTGACACCCTGGACGTATCGAAACCCATCGACGAATTTTCATTCTCAGAGTTTTGGCTTGATGTTCTAGTCGGTTTTATACAGTCCGAAAGAAATCGTTTGGGGTAGTTGTTGCCTTGTAAGACTCGAAAGATATGTTTTCGTTCATTAGCCTTAAGATCACCGGAGGAGGGTACTGTGTCTGCTCTCATAAATAGGGTCTTAGCAACAGATTTCTTGTGAGCGATTGGGTGATGCTAGTTAAATGAAAGAGGAAACGTTTACTCTATGAGTCAAACTAAGAAGGCCCTTAGTCCATATTATGATAAGTGCTTTATGATTGATCCAATTAACCTTCACCCTTTCGGGTATAGGTCCAACCGGGTATAGGTCTTGGAGTGACATAAGGCGAATCCTTGTTAATAAACCTTAGACAGTCAATTTTATTTTTACGGTCGTCGATCTCATATTCATTAGCTAGTATAGCTCGACGCTTAGACTTATCACTGGCCCTGCTATTATGAATATCATTGATTTTATTCTCGTGTGTTTGTATTCATCTTGGTATTTTTCTATCAATCCTTCTATCGAACCCTGGTAAAAGTACACTCCATCTCACTATATACTATATAGTTAGATATCTTTTTAAGCCTTTTTCATCTATGTTTATCTAAGAGTTAACTATATAATGTCTATGAGTCATCTATCAGACCATCTATAATCATCTACGAAGGTGTCTATGAGTCATCTGTGAGACCATCTATCAGACCATCTATAATCATCCACGAAGGTGCCTATGAGTCATCTGTAAGACCATCTATCAGACCATCTATAATCATCTACGAAGGTGTCTATAATCGTCTGCATACGTCATCTATGACATAGTTCTAAGTAATTGCCAAGTGTACTTACAGCTTTTCCATGTAGTCCCTAAGTATAGTTGAATATTTAGTATATTATGGAAGAGGAAGACTATAAACTCGAAGAGAAATGACAAAGAGGGAGAGAATTAGGAAAGAACTCAATTGCGAACAAGAAAAAGAAAAGAAACAAAAACGTGGGTATTTTTGTTGGGACTAATTTGATAAGCTTGTTACTTGGTGTAGTAGTATTGTACTTTCTTATAAGAGATAAAGAGGAGAAAACCGACAGTAGCACGCTAAAGAATAATATTAAAGAAAGAAAAGGACCGCAAACAGTATCAGTAAACAAACCAATAGGAAAAAATAAAACGCATGACTCATTAGACTAAACCATTTAAAGATTTAAGTATATAGTATAGTGGGGATGGTAGCTCTTCCCTTTGTCTCTCGAATGGTATCACTCATATTTTGTCCTCTTATCTCACCTGTAACGGGTGGGGTATGAGTTGTGTCTTTAGTCTGGGTTCACCTTGCGACACGCTTTGGCGTATGGCCTTGGTTTGAATCTGATTGGATGATTTAACATTTTGTTTACGGTTTCAGTTGTGTTTTTACATTTTCTCATCTTTGGTCCTTTTACAAGCTCTGTCAACTTTTCATGAAAGGACGGGTGAATAAAAGTTCTATCCTTAGGTATAAAGTCCTTGGTTGTCAAAGAGGAAACCTTAAACTCTTCTGCAATGTCTTCTTCATTAAGACAGAAGACTGATACTATCTCATCGGTACGAAAGACTGGAACACCTTTATAAGTTCCAATTGACTTGTCTAAGGAAGAAGGGACAGTTTTAAAGAAATCAAAAAGTTCATCATTTGACATAGCTTTCATTTTAATGAAAGTAATCGCTCTTTCTCCTCTCCTATGAACTCTAGACTGAAGCATAATTCAATAACTGAGGGAATGTCCTTGAGATACAAATAATTGGTCAGATGACCGTTAAACTTAAACTTATGTAATTGAAAGTCATCAATCCTTTTTAGCATTTCTATAAAGTTACCTGCTCTTCTAATCCCGAGCTTTTGACAAATAGAGAAGACCTTGACGAATCTTTCATTCTCATATAAACAGACGTTTGGTGCCATTATATTATACTATAATGTTTCGATATTCTTTTAAGTTTATTTAGGAAGTGAGTTTTGAGTTTCAGTTTTGAATTTTAGTTTAAGTTTCAGTTTTGAGTTTTAGATCTGAGCTTTGGATTGTGAATTTTAGATCTGAGCTTTGGATTGTGAGTTTTAGGATCTGCGTATATAATCTGTGTTTTTGAACAATGTGTGAGAATTGACGGTAAATTAAAATTGCTGTGGGACTTGCATCATGTATACTAATTGCCGCTAATTTTAAAGCTTCAATTTTATTTTTTTGCGCTGGTAAACGCTATCAAAGATATATGGCACTATGATATTTTTAAACAATACGATACTTTTTAGTAATATTAATGATATATATATATATATATATATATATATAT
>JAOBAZ010282050.1:0-22401 GCA_026546875.1 Pteroeides caledonicum
TATATATATGTCTCTATGTGTGTGTGTGTGTGGATAGATGTATATATGTAAAATATTCTGTACAATTTTTATAAATATAGCATTATAACTAAGAACACGGATAGTTATCTTTACGCCTGATTTCCACTAGGCGAAATTTTTCGCGCGAAGAGAATTTCTTTTCAGTGTTCAAATTCAATAGGATTAGTTCTGGCTGAAAGCTTGAGAGACAGAAGAAAAATTTGCTTCGAACGAAAGATTTCGTCTAGTGGAAATCAGCTTTTAAGTTGACTAAATCAAACGGTCATTAACTTTTGTCTTTTCTAACGAGCTTTGATCGATATTTTTTTCCATTAAGGCAGGCACCGTGGTTATAACGAGTTTTACTTACAGTTTTCTTGGACGTTTTCACCAATTTGATAAATTTCACTACTATTTTGTTTGTAGAAATAAGATTGCCCGTTTAAATGACAGAAATTACAGAAAATATGAAGACCTAAGAAAAAACATCAATCATTGGTTTTTTGGAACACTAACTGCAAAAAATCAAAAATGTTTGCCAACACATTCTAATTTGATAGTTCGATTTTAGATTTGAGTAGATTTCAAGTAATGCATTCACGGCCGGCTGTGTCGCATATCAGTTCAGATAACAACGTCGATTTAAAGGCCCTTCGCTTTCCATTCCTTGCTGTTCAAACAAGTAAGCAGCACCAACGAAGAGGATGGGTACAATGACGACTGCAAGCAAAAGAATTTTATGGTTATATGATAAAACTTGTATGTTGTATTTCTTTTATCCCAACCTCGTACCCTGTAGGAGCGTTAGAGCAAAGAGCCTGGGTACAAGGTTGCTTTTATCCTTGCCGGTGTAGACAGGCTTGCATGTAAACAAACTCGAATATGGGAATGATTTTTGGTCAAGAAATAAAAACCAGCTTAACTTTTCTGTTAGATCGTTATACAACTTATTAGCATTATACTTAAATTCGGAATACTGTTTTTGAGCAATTTGATTGCTCGCGGATATTCCAAAATTTCAGATATAACAAAGTGTATATACCGTATATAATACACCGTATAACAAACTTCCCAGTTTGTTATACGGTGTATTAAAAAAAGTATACTGTTGGGAAATTGGCCGGTATGTAGATATGTAACAAATGATACCCCTATCGTTTGTTACAATTTACATATTCACATACCGGATATGCATGTATTTGGTTTCCTCGCTTAGCTTAGGTTCTTCTAGTATGTTTAACACTGAATTTACTTACCAATTATTTTTCTTTATTTAAGGTGGCTTGCTAACAAAACACAAGTTAAAAACGCTTTGCGCAGAAAAATGTGCGACTAATATTACATTTTGAATTGATCGATAAAAAATAGAGAATATTTTGAACAAAGTATCAAAGTTTCAGACGGTTCGATTGGTGCGTTGTCCCAGACGACATGTTTAAAGTTAATTTCGCGTGCGATATCCGTTATTCGTTAAATATCCACATGCCGGCCAATTACCAATAGTATACTTTTTACACCCTGTATATTGTGGCGTATATCCGCCTAATATATTCATCTTCACTACGGTGAATAATTGTCAATTATGGTTAGAGTGTCAAATTATATTGTTTTAAGTATCTCACCTTTCTTACACAGAGGACAAAAACGAGAAGACCCTATAAAATCAAAGATTGGTGGTAAAGCTAACCCCAGCAATCGGTTTAATATTACGCTAACTCAAAAGCATTTTGAACTTTTCAAAACAGTACATATCCATACTATACTACACAAGGTGGAGTAAGAACGCAAAAACTTTCAGTGTTTTATAGGAACTCCGCTGTGAAAATGAGTCTGCTGCACTGGGAGAAAATTTGCCAAGTTTTCCAATATACATTATTGTCCAATGAAACACTTTTTTTCATTTGAAAATATTATTTCGGTAACCATAATATTAAAAAGTTACAGCACAAAGTTAAACCTCGACAATTTTAGTGAACGTACGTCTTTTGGAACTTGCCCTAGGCACGTTTACTAATCTTCTTTCGGCTTTTGAGTACATTTAATCACTAGTCAACCTAATACCAAGCTAGTAGGCCTACTTAAACATCGAAACGTCTTCAAAATGAAGTCTTGTATTTTAAAAATAAAAGACATAATATTTACAAAGTAAACACTTATTTGGAATGTCAACAATGCAAACAATATATTAACTAATAATATCTAAAGAAAATTACCTTCAATAGTGGACACAATGGAAGCAAAATGTTTTAATGTATCTTTCAATTGTTTAAAAAGGACCATCAGCTTTTGTTCTAAACATGTGATTTGATACAGGTTGACTGGCAAGTTGAACAAGGTCGGGATTTCCAAAAGAGTTCATATCTACGACAAAACATTCCACTCCTTTACTCTGAATGCCCATAGAAACTTGGTGAACTTTTGGAACTGCGTTGCTTGTGCTGACTGTGATTAAAAATTTGTTCGATTTACGATAGTCACCAAAAAGAATGTCATGTGCGACTACCAAAGCGTGGTACAAAGACCCGGTGTTTATTCGATTTTTCCAAGATTGACCTAACTTAGGAATACGAATGGACTTTAGTGCCAGTTTGAAATGTTTTATATTGACGTGAACGAAGTAAAATCAAATGCAAGGTTCGCATTTTTGTGGTCGCAAATTATTACGGCGATGCGGTTTTTCCACACAGGAATAATGTACTTTCTCGACACCCATGTTACAAATTGTTTTAACAATTTAAATAGTGATTCACTGTGAAGCGTAAACTCATCAATAACAAAATCAATGTCATTAGCACCTGAAAACACAAAAACACACGAATATTCCATTTAAATTACTAACATAATTAAGGACCAAATTACAATTCCTGGCCTCATCTTACCTATATTCTCTGGACAAATTGTTTCACCAGGTTGGCCTGGATGTTTTACTATGGGTACCACTAGGTTCTTCAACTTCAGCAGTTGATGTTGTGATACCACCAGAATCGACTGGGTGTCCAAATTATTATTAAAAAATTAACATATTTTTTAATTTTTTATGCACTGTTTATATATTTTGGTGCTAGTGGCTACAATTGTTTCCTATGAAATAATTTCAAGTCGTTTAAAGGCCAGTAAAACATTATATAATATTACAAGGTTGCGTTTTTTTATAGACCCTGTACTTATCACCCTGATAAGGAGGAATTTTTTGTATATATTTGCTCCATACCGAAATTTCGTCCAGCACTACATAGCCGCTATTTTTTATCAGTTGGAGGGACTAACAAATTAGATTTTGGACTGCAGCCGGAAGGAGGACCGCAAACACCGAAGAGGGGCTCCGACGTATGGTCCACCGGGAAATTTTGAAATTTGAATGTTTCTTAAAAATTCTTACAAAAACACTAGTAAAGCCCAGCAAACGCCTCTAGAACAAGTAATTTTGAAAGAAATAAAATCTGTTTAGTTACATTTTTGTGAAATAGGACTTAGAGCTAAGTAAGGAATTTTTTTATTATTGCGAATATAAAAATATGTTACAATTATTAGACACGGGTTTTACCACGCAGTTAACGTTTCAGTCAGACACACGGCATTCTTTGGCGACAAAAACACTCTCCTCAATTGCACTTTTATCAATTACACTCTCATCAAACACACTCTCGCCAATACTAGCCAAAAACTCATCGGAAACATCACACTAAAATTCACCCAAATCACACAATAAATTTGTTGTATTCAACATTGAACTTCCCCATCGCTAAGAATTTTGATAGAAGACTTACACACGGTATTCTTAAACTGCGCTGTTTTCGTCTCCAGACCAGCGATTGCACGCAGCTTATCAGGAAGAATTGTATTTAAGGTGTTCAATCCGACAAAAGAATTTTCATAACCAAATTTTGATTTATCTCGACACGGTTTGAAGTACAAATTAAGCTTCTTTTCCTTCAGCTAGTTTCTCAACCATCGAAAAGCTCTACTTTACGTTTACGAGGCGTATATACAATACAATTTTTTACAATACAATAAAAATTGTATTGTATTGTATTGTATTGTATTGTATTGTATATTTGAGATCGTTCTGACCACCGTGAAGTGTTTTTGACCTGCTGTTATGAAACACCATAAAATTTTCAAACAATGAAAGTTACCCAAGCCATCAACTTCTGTTACATATGAGTGAATTGCTCAAATCTTACAGGGCAGTGAAGAATAAAAACAATAGATCATTGAAAAACAAGCCTTGGTATTCCCATTCTTTCTTTGACAGCATATAAGCAATAGGTGAATTTTAGAAGTCATTTACAAACCTCGTGATCGGGCTTTATCACCAGACGCTAAAATACCCACAGATAAACATTAACACTTGACCTCTTAACGCATTATAAATCAAATATTTGCATTCTTTCCTACTACTATATAAACAGTTCTGGTTAAGAACACTTCGAACCGTCAATGATGGCTTGCAGTGTTTGTTTTTCGTGCAAGACAGCTGTTAGGAACAGATCCCGTTTAGCCTCTTCAATTGCTGAGCACTGCAAAAAGAAATCCAACAAGGAAGGGTGTGACCTATCATAAATTCTAAACGACAACTAAATTGCCAACCTTCAAAAAGCTATATTTATTGTAGCTCTGTTATAGTGTAATTGAACAGTTCAATAAAAAAACTCAATATGTTATACGTAAAGTTAATAAGCTGCTGTATTGCGAGGGATTGAATTTTATATTAAAAGACTTAGTCTACCTAAGGAAAACGAAGCATCTGTTGTTTTAGGTGCTATTCCTGTACGTATTTGACATTTTATAAGACTGTTCATTTTTACGATCTCAAAGTACCTTGGTTACTTGCTTTTGATTGGCTACTTGTTTGTCTATCAATCATATTCGACCTACAAAAAACGTTCCGCTACAAACGAATTCAAAAATTACACTGTTCTCAAAAGAAGCCAGAGCACAATGGGAGAAAGCAACATAGAACACAAAGAAGAGCAACTCCATACAGAACTTTTGGAAGAATATTATCAAAACGTTGAACTTATTAAAATTATGTTACTATTTAGTCATTTAAGTATCTTTTATTTGCCCAATAAAGATCCTTACGATACCTCGTTGTGTCTTTACCATTTATACATAAACTACGTAACGAAATAATAATGATCTCTGCAAATAATTTCTTAAAAATCTTTGATATACTGAAGATGACATAAGAGCATGTCGAAACACGTTTACTATTAATAGATAAGCCCTTTATATAAAGTTTGTTATAAGACTTGTGCTTTGACGAACATATTGATTAGCACTAGCGTAGCCAGCCTGAAACTATGGTTCTGCTTTTGTAAATATTTCCATGAAAATACAATGAATTTCTAAAGAGACAAACTGACGGACTGGCTTCGTCACTGTTAAGTATTTCCTAGGAATGATTAACACTGAATATAAATGTGTCCATGATAATTGTTCATTATATACGATAAGTTTATACCTCAGTTCGTATTCTCATAAAACTGTTTCTACTTACAGAGGGAAAACTCTTTTTGTGTTTTGATCCATATATTGCAGTGGAATATGTATATTACACCTTAAAGGGCCTTCGAAAACGAAGTTAGAAACGTCAGCAAAACTTTTCACACATTTGGCAGTCTACCACATTTTCGCTTTTTGACCTTGTATCTAATACTGCCTAGGATGCTCCTAAACCTTTTATATTTAAACTGGATATACTCTATCAGTTAAATTAAACTCTTCTTCCAAGAAGTCCAGTGAGGGTCCTCCCTCATTGGTCCAGTGTTACTACAGGAGAAAACCGGAGTACACGGAGAAAACCTGCGACATTTGGCAGAGTCAAACTGAAAGCACTCTTCCCACATGTGACCGAGGTGATATTTTTAATCAGATTACTGCTCAGTGCAGGAATTGAATCTGAGACAAAGAAGTGGAAGGCAAGGGAACTAAGCGCTATACCACCAACGTCCCCAATTTAGACAGCATACTGTATGAATGTTCCATTGAAATAAGTTATTTCAACAATTATATGCGTTACGTACATAGTCTGCACCTATACAAAAATAATTTTTACACAGTGGTGGTTCAAGATTTACTTACTTCTCTAACAAAATTTTCACATTATTTTTAATCAAATATTAAAGGGGTACAGGGAAATAAACTTATAATGTCTAGACTGAACTTTGTCGTGTCAATTATGATTTACTTGTATCCATTACTTGTATTGATTTACTTTATCCATGAGTCGGAGAATAGTGAATTCTTTTCCAAAAACCTACATGCCTGCCTGGGAAGGATAGCATTGTCATATATATTATTTTGTGTAATAATACATACCATGCTAGGGTACCACGAACCAAAAAAAAATGAAGTATCACCAAGTTTAAGGACTATTTTTACAAGTGTCCCGAGGTCAGGTGTAAATAGTTCAAAAATGTCTTTGCTGTAAAAATCAAGTTATTCCTTTTGAGAATAACCTAAACTAGTTAAGGGAGAAAATATTGCTTAGCGGTATATTTCTATAACCCTGAAGAAGTAAATAATGACAATTTATTACCTTCCTCTTGAAACAAATTTTTCTTCGTTTTCATTATTTCTTGAAAGTTGTATTTCATTGGTGACATCTTTTGTTCCATAAATCGTTAAATATACAGAATCATCTGTACCACTAAACCATTTTAACCCGGTAACTACCTCGACAATATACATCTTGTCTAAAAATTTTTTATCACACGTTAAAGAATTTTTTGACAATGCTTTTTTTAGCATCATTTTAGATCAGTCTTGTTTTAATTTTTAGTCAACAGTTTTTCTGCCAAAAATATCGTGCTAAAAGTTATATAATTGTTACATTTAAAATAACCTACCTTTTGTTATTTGTGACTTGGTTAATTGGAAAATGAAAAATCAAAGAAACACCATCCAATAGTTGTAACCATTCAGGTTTACTCTCTTAAGACGACACATGAAACCCGAATACTAGAACAATGCGAAAGATAAGAATATATTCTCTACTATTATATAAAATACATTCATCTCGCTTCAACGTTTGACGAATTTGACTTTAAGGGAACAATGTCAAGAAATATTACCTGTTAAGTTCACACTTTCCAACTCTTCCCCATGTAAGGTCACTGCATTAAGTTTATTGAAGCAGAAAAAATATAGATAAATGTTTAATGATTTTTGAACTTGATACATTAAGCGTTGAGACAAAATAATACCGTATTATATTTCAAGTGTTTCGGAGCGGATCTACAAATAAACCCATTTTGATTGGTTCTTGGGCCGGCAGAAACGAAAAGTACGCACTGCTCTAGCTTTTATGCTGTTTATTAAAATTTATGTGAATCCGGTGAGACAGCTAAGATTTCTTCCAGAGACAAAGAAATTAAAAACATGTTTTAACATTTTGTTTTTATTTTTTGCTGTAACATTTTAGAGAATTTTTGCAAGAAAACGTGTTTGTTTTGTATTCCAAATCCCACAATTTGTTGCGATTAAAGGCAGAATTGCGAATTCTTAGCCCAATGCAAATGGAAAATAGATATGGAATGCGTACATGCATGCGTTTACGCTGCCGTTGGTTGTAACAATATTCAACAATTATTCACCAAAGTAGAAGTGACTAGTGGCGGATACGTAACAAGATGGGCAACGTCGAGGAGCAAGTTACCCTCCAACAGCTGGTCACTGACTGCAAGGAAGGGGTTATATATGACGGTTTTTGTTTTTTTGAGGCCACTGATTGCGCTGAATCTGTGGCTGAATTGCGCTGAGAGTGACTTAAGAGTTTGAGCATGCGTAAAAGCTACCAGGTTCACTTCTGGTTCCCTACTTGTATTCCAAATTCCAAGAAACGCACAAACCGAAATTCCAAAACTAGTCTTGTAGTTGCTGCTTCCCTAGCCAAGTATGAAGATTAGAGTCATTATTCTTCTTAAACAGATCGAATCGAAAAGCAGAAAGCCTTGAATACAATGAAACATTTTTTGCTTGACTTGATATTCGAGGGTCTGATTGAATTGGATTGACAGACGAAACCATTTTTATCTTTGACTTAGGGATATATTACAGCTGCAACTACAAGACATGAAAGGTAAGTTATCGGTAACAACCATTATGTTATTAAGTGATCTTTGGTAGTATGGACACCGTCCTTTTCGAAACAACGTTGCCGTACTTTTTATGAAAAAAAAATGTCAAAGTACCTGTACTGCGCCATGACATTACGACCCAATTTCTTTAATGTTCACTTTGTACTTGTTATAATTTTTTGACATATCCTTTGTAATCTAAAATTAAACGGGTACTTTATTCTATTTATAGTTATTGGAGTAAGCGAATTATAAAGGAGTTGTAGTAATCCTAAGAAGTCGTACCAGGCAGATCGAGCAATTAGTGAACGCACCGAGTGATTCCAACAAAAGACATAGTGTAATAGTGCAGGTAGTATTAGAAATTCAAAATATAAATTCTTTTTGCCTTATTGCTGATTTTTTCTTTTGAAATGTAGCATAGGTGGGTGTCTCCTTATTCAAAGTCAAACTTAAGGTGACTCCTTATAGTTTTGGGACAGTTGTTGACTGCAGGTTTGACATGCATAATTCAGCACCAAAATGTAGAACAGAGGACTAAAATTACTTTTTACTCTTTATTAACTGTGCTAGGAAAAAGAAAATAATAATTTGATAGCTGTTGCTATGGCAACAGTGACATTTCAATATGCATGCCAATTGCAGTTTAATTGAATTTATTTGGCCATGAGTTCAAAGCAGTGAACTATATATTAGAACCACCAAATTTGGCTTCAGTCATACAAATGGCAGTATCTGGAGGTAGCGTTCCAGTGCTAAATATAGTTCAGTGGTTCCAAGGCCCCTTAATTTTTGCCACTAAACATTTTTCATGTATAACCAGGATAAATATTAAAAAAGTCAGTGGAACCTAACATTTTTAATGTGCAAAAGCAGCATTATATAATTACATGTAGAAGAATTTTCAAACTTCCCTTAAGAGGGCTTACAAGTCAGTATTTTAGCTTTTTCCTCCTCATGAGTGAAAGAAATATAGAATATTATGATAAGGCCAATTTCTTAGCATTAACTCCCCCAATAAGCTGCTATCTTTATCTTTTTGGTCTTTTATAGATACATTTTGTACTTGTTTGGTATTATCACTTTTTTGGGTAATTATTTGTGTTTTACTTATCGTTTTATGAACTTTTCTAGGCTGAAGCTTTAAAGAATGAGTAGTTTAAATAACATCGAGCGAACTGGTAATGATAAATTACATGTGAGAGACACTGAAAGAGACAATTCTGGTTTAGACCTCCATGACGTTGATGATGAAACGAAAGCTGAAAGTAAAAATTTATATGATTATAAATAGGTCTAATAATATGACAAATTAATTCAAAATTGGGTGATGTGGATCCAAATAAGGGATTGGTACTGTAGCTGCTTCACTGTCTTTTGTGTGTCCACATATAGCAGTGTCCTCCATTTCCTATGCAATATATTGCATTCTTGTTTTCTACCCCCTCTTCCCTTGTGTCCTTTTCTGGACAAAAGCTGATGCTTTGTTGTCCGTGGTAATTTTCCTGGGCTATCTATGCTCACCTCATAGAATGTTATTAACTCGTTTTACCTGCAGTCATCACCTTTCTGTAGAATGTCTCAACCTTTTGAGTCTATTTGGTTATGCTAATTCACAAGATCAGACACATATTCGATTCTTATCTTCTCCTTAAGTACAGTATCTCTGGACAGGTACACATTCCTTTACATGCAGTAATTCTCATCATGCAGTAGTTCTCATCAATAGGGAACTATTGATCTAATTTTGCACATTCAACAAATTTCCTGCAAACATATTGACACTTGCAACAGATGCTGAATTTACTCCTCCCATTCCAACCAGCATGATCCCAAAGTTGCACCAACGTTACCACATTTCTGGGGTTATAAAAACGGTGGATGTCCTGTCACCCACACTTTTTTGTCATGCAATCACCATGGTGTCCTTCATAATAGGACACCCACAATATTTTATTTTTTTAATATCTTAGTTAATCTTAAACAAGTAGTAATTCTGATGTTGAAGCTATGTAAATATTGTATGCAATGAACCGCAAAGCAGAAATTTTGAAAAG
Organism: Pteroeides caledonicum; assembly: GCA_026546875.1. Classification (NCBI taxonomy): domain Eukaryota; kingdom Metazoa; phylum Cnidaria; class Anthozoa; order Scleralcyonacea; family Pennatulidae; genus Pteroeides; species Pteroeides caledonicum. The sequence goes on from JAOBAZ010282050.1 coordinate 10,142, forward strand.
TATCCTGTAACTGAATCATAGTTCACAAATAGCTAAGCTATATACCTGTTGAATAATGAAAGTTTTAGTTGAGGTTATGTTATTCTATACATTTCAATGGAAATATAAATAGATATATACTGTAATTTCTGTGTGGTCAATGGGAATGGTCCTGTTTACATTCAATAGCTCCTGATACATTCTGCTTAGATACAGTGATACTCACTATTTCCCAAATTTATCTTTGCTGGCCATGATTTCTTTTTATGTACTTTCCACTTTAACCAGCATGCCTTTACACCTGGGCAATGTTTGTGAACCCACTACAGTAAATGACTACATTGCCTGCATTTTACCGAACTGCTCCCAACATGCACTTTTTCCACATACGGCACATGGCTATTTACCTATTTTGATACATCTCCCTTCTTCCCTGGTGGTTAGATAAATAAGAAATTAATAAGACAAATTACATACAGTATTTCTTGTTTTTGCTTCAACAGATTGGCCACCTGAAATTAGAAAGTTTCTCGAAAGTCTGCAACCAGAAATGTTAAATTTAATGAATGAATTTGCTGATGCTGAGATGTTTCTGATAGATGGGGATTCTCTTTTGGTTGAGCTGTTGACCAACAAAAATCTTGACTGGTGTTATGGCGGACAGTTTCTACATCTTGTCTACCTGTGTGAACGATACCTTCATCTTTTTCAGCGTAAAGGAGGTGTTTTTCAATTGATTTTTTTCCAGGAATACCAAGACCTATGGGAATGGAATCCAAGTTTGAGTCTCGTTCGACAAATACTCAAAATTCATTTTTCTGAAAACGTCGAAAACAAAGTTTTGTGTGACTTTAAAAATCCTTGTGATCCAATGTTTTCAAAATATGTTCGCCAGTTTTGTCCTTCCTTTATCCTTCTTTCCGATGGTTATCTAAAAACTCGTCTATCGTCACAGTTTTGCTTTCCTAATTGTTCTATTTTTTCAAAAGTGTTTGTATCCCAGCTTAATACATTCTTAAAGATGGGCATCAATTGTGCGTTTACAGCTGCAATTGAACTTGGTACATCCACCCTAAACGGCTATCATGTTTCGTCGCGCAATCCCTTTCACCAGCTTCAACAGGATAAAAATATCCTCGGTGATATCCGTTTTTACAACAAAAATTTCAAGATTTGTGTTGTTCCTGATTTCAAATCTATGTTAAGGGAAATAATCAAAGCCGTGGATATTCTTGATTCACAGTGTGACGATAGTGAAAGAGATTGTCGATTTCTCCTCCACTTTGTAGCCGCTTCACTTTACTTGAATGAAGTCTCTAGAGATAGGTATATTCATCACCATCTTGATTTAGTTCGTGTTGTTTTTTTGCACGCTGTATTACTGACAGAGTTACCACTGACGTATCGAGCATTTTCATTGGATGACAACAATATTGATAATGACCCAGATGCTCGAAATTATTTTATGCAGTGTTTCACAAAATTTCAATACTACTTGTCTAAATTTCTTGAGTTTGCTCTACATTTGCCTGATAACTGTGGTTTAAACTGGTCAAAGGAATACATCTCGGATATTTGGGATGGTCGCTTATTATTTAAACTTTTTGATGTGCTTTTAAAAAACAAAAAAAATCGCAAAGAGGTTTCATTATCGTCACGTGCGCAAACCAAGTATATTGCCCTCATACATAGTGCATCCTTCCTCTCGAAACTCACGATTGATCCATTTCCAGTTCTGACGTCTCTTGCCGAAGAAGACCACCCGAAAGAGCATGACATCGTTCAAACTTCACAATCTACCGTGCGGCTTTCCAAATATTTAAATTTGGCAAAAAATACAAACTCCGAAAAATTAGAAGGATTGATTAAAATAGACTGTCCCTTGCTGAATGAATACGCAGGTGAAATTTTAAACATTGCCTCATTGCGAAGACTGGCACAAGACGAGCCGGGTGTGGCTGACCTGGTTGTAAGTGGGAATGATTTTGATGAGACATACCATTGGCATTCTGGGAAACCTTTAAGCGATGACTACGAAAGGACGAAGGAGAACAAAGCAGAAGAAAAAAATAAATTGCGAGCGATGAGAAGTCAAGCCAAGTTTTCCACATTCATGCACAGATATGGCGAATCTTTGCATGGAGAAAGATGTGCAAAACCAATAGTTATAGAGAAAAACGACAAGCACGTGAAGAAAAAGAAAGCTACCAAGTCTCAAAAAGCCCTGAAGATCATTGAAGACAATAACAGGAAGAAAGAAGAAGAGATGTCAAATGAAGAAGAACGAAACTGGTCAGAGAAACGAGAATACTTAAAGGATTTGATCGCTGAGAATAACTACAATAAGGCTCTTTTCCATCTCAACAAACTTGTTAGCCTATTTTCTTCTAAGAAAACAAAAATCAAGGTTTTGATGATGAAGGCAAAGATAGTGTGGAAAAAATGGAAGTTGACGTGTAAATCAGAAGACGAGTTAACAAATACCGCTGATGTTGAATCATGTTTTCTTACCATACGAGAGCTGGTGGAAGATTATGGAGAAAGCCTCGAAAAAAAACAGAAAGTTACTCTTGCAAAATATCTTGACGGTTGTGGTTTTAGTGATATTTCTGTAAAAACAAACCTGACCAACAATTTAACACGGAAGAAAACAAGTAGCGTAAAGGTTTCATGTTCGAAGTCCAACAGCAATGTAAAAACACAAGAGGAAAGTGATGAGTTTAGTTTGCGTGTTTCCAGCTCACGTTTTCAATTGCAAAACATTGGGCACCAATTGAAAAGAGAAACGCGAAGCGATCCAGACCCAAGAGTTGATAATTTTATTCCAGAAACGTGGCAGAGGAAGCTTTTGGATGCAGTAGACAACAAACAATCAGCATTGATTGTGGCTCCAACATCTTCTGGTAAAACATATGCGTCGTATTACTGCATGGAAACAGTTTTGAAAGAGGATAACGAAGGAGTTGTTGTTTATGTCTCACCAACAAAAGCTTTGGTCAACCAAGTAGCTGCTTCCTGTTATGCCAGGTGTGCATTTCGGCATTTATACTGTAATTTAAATGATTTTAATGGACAATTTGCATCAGCTGTAGCAGAGGATCACGGGATGCATTTCGCTTCTAAGTGAAGCGCCTACCATATGCTTTGCTATAATGCAAATTGTCCATTAGATTATCTGTCTTGGTATATTAATAATTTTCTTTTTGACTACCTGACTGCTTTGTAAGACCTATTAATTGTATTCTGTCTAACAATGGTCGATTTTACTCTACTTGTCAAGATGAGGGCAGGACTACTCACCAGTAAGATGTTAAATATAAATACAGATTTGACAAAATGCAGACTAGTTATGACATTGTAATTAGTGCATTAATGTGAATTATTATCAAATTATTTTCGAGTTCCTGTATCAAACGCATGAAAAAATCATTCAAAATAGTTTGATGATCTTACAGCTTTTTCCAAGAATGGAGTTGTTGTCTCCCAGAGTAAAATACTAGAAATAAGATAAATAATACCAGAGTAAAATACTCTCCCAGGTCCTTGATTGATAACAGTATAATGTACGTACTGAACAAGCTAACCTGTTTAAATATGAATAAATTATTATTATTATTATGCCAATTTGTAGCACTCAACAAATAGTTTTCAATTCTTTGGAACTCTCTACTTGATTAATTGCAACGCTTGTTTTTATACCTAATGCAAATCGTTTTTTTTTTCAACACAGATTTCACAAAAAGCAAATGCCCCCAGCGAAAAGTGTTTATGGTATTTTTACACGTGACTACCGCACAAATACATTGAATTCTCAGATTTTGGTGACAGTTCCGCAGTGTCTTGAAATTTTACTTCTTTCTCCTGCAAGACAAGATTGGGTTGCCAAGATCAAGTACGTTATTTTTGATGAGGTACATTGTCTTGGATTAGAAATTGGGGGCGAGTATTGGGAACACCTTCTTTTATTGATTCGTTGTCCATTTCTTGCCTTGTCTGCCACAATTCATAACCCTGAAGATCTCCACACATGGCTTCAGACTGCTGAACATCAGAAACAAGAACGTGATAAAAAGAACAACACAGTTCGTCAAAATTCTCCGAAGTCTTACAAAGTTGCTCTGGTGACGTACAATGAACGCTACAATGATTTGGAGAAATTTAATTACGTCAAACATGGCGATGATGATGACAGTCATTTACAGCACGTGCATCCGTGCTCATTATTGACATATCGTCAACTATCGAAATGTGTTACTTTTCCAGCTCATATTAGTCTTTCACCAAGAGAAACTCTCGCGCTTTATGACGCTATGGCTAACGCCTGCTCCAACAAAGACACGCTTCAGGGTCTAAGTCCAGAGATTTACTTCAAAGAAAAGGGATTTATCTCCAAACAAGATGCCAAAGTCTATGAAGATGATGTAAAGAAGGAATTCCTGAGGTGGACATCACAGCCAAAACGCATTAAAAAAGTAATCGGCAGTTTGAGAGGTGAAATGGTGTTTGATGTTTTTCAGGGAAAAGGTAAAGAGTATATTATCAAGGAAATTCATTCCCTCCTGGAAGAACTGGATAAGAATGACAAACTTCCAGTCATATGTTTCAGCTTCGATCGACAATTATGCGAAACGTTGACGCGAAAAACCGTTAACTACTTAAAGAAAAAGGAGGAGACAATCGAGGCTAAAAGATTAACAACGTTTGTCAAAGACCAAGAAAAACAGACTCGGCGACAAGCTAAACTTGAAAAAAGATCTCGTGACAACAACTATAGTGAAAATGATGAGAAAATCTTGCGGAAGACAAGTTCAGCTGGTCACAGTAAAGATTTATATATACAAAGAAGAAACGAAGAGCCTAAACAAGCCTGTTTTTTGTTTGATCATCCTCCAGAAAAGGGTTGTAGTTTTGCAAGCCCAGGTGTTCTTGATACAGACGATGCACTGGCCATCATGGGTAAGTTAAAGCATACGTCCACCAATATGAATATGTCTTTGTTTAAGGATGGTCTTAGTCGAGGTGTAGGCTATCACCATGCTGGTATGTCCAGCATTCAACGTCGTGTTGTCGAAATGCTTTTTCGGAAAAAATTTTTAAGGGTTATTTTTGCCACTGGAACACTTGCACTTGGGATCCACATGCCTTGTAAGACCGTCGTTCTTGCTGGCGACTCAGTTTATCTCAATTCATTACAATATCATCAGATTTCTGGGAGAGCAGGACGTCGTGGTTTTGATCTCCTTGGTAATGTCGTATTCCTTGGTATTCCTGAGGCAAAAATTCAGCGTCTCATGACAGTCAACCTTCCAAAAATTATTGGGAATTTCCCGCTGAGCATTACATTAGTGCTGCGTTTACTCTTAATGGTCAGTAAAGCTGAAGATCGAGAGGCGGCCATGAATGCAGCCTTAACTCTTTTACAGAATCCATTGATTTGTCGAGACCAACCAGAACTTAATTTGCAATTAAAACATCACTTTTTATTCAGTGTTGAGTTTTTAGTACGTCAGGTTAGTATAACTATATTTAATTCCATTGAATTATAAATTATTGAGGATTTGTCGTTAAAGCAATAGTTCGAGTCTTAATAATTTGGCTTTTGGAAGAAAAAATTTCTTAATTTTGATTTTTGAACAACTTACATGTATTTAGATTCGATAATAAATAATAAAACGTTGTTATTCAATTTAAAATGTCTAGCTACAGAGTTTTTTAAATAAAAAAAATATTGTTTTATCTAGAAGAAACGTTTTGGGCTTACGGACTGGTTTAAGTGGTTAAAGGCTATTATTGGCGTTATTGAAACGTCGTAGAAACGGCAATTGGGTATCTTAGTTAATAATCTCCAATATTAAAGCTTATAAAATCGAGTTCCTTTCTATTTCCTAAAAAATGTTCAAAATGTTTTATGCTTTCAAACGAGTTATAATCTTTTCTTATTTTAAAGACATGTTCTGCGTCATCTTAGGCCGTCATAATATAAGCTAGCGCCGAAACAATTTTTTGTAACTCGTTTCAAAGTTGTATTATTGTTATTGCTAACAAGAAACTAGGACAATAATTATACTTTCGTCTTTCCGGAAACTGTATGAAACCACGTCAAGTGACAAGTAAATTTCAGTCAAACTATGGGATCATAAACGCCATATACTTGACCATGTTCAATGATATGAGAACACAAACCAACTTCGTACCCAGGCTCTTTACCTCGGAGCGAGCGTAAGTAAAGAGCCTGGGTACGAGGTTGAACACAAACATAGTTAATGAGGTAATCCCAGTGATTAAGTCAGGTGCGTTCTGTTTGCATGTATGGACTTTTCTATTTTGTTTTCATCCACGAAAATCATGAGACGAGGCAAACGGTAATTTATTTGTGCTCAACAAACAAAGTGCATTGTCGAAAGTTTTGCTGAAAGGGAAGATACTTCATAAAGGGGAAGAACGGCCTTTTGCTCGAAAATCTTTCCACACATTTGGCAGTTAGCGGCTGACATATTAGTTTAATTTACCTGCGCAGTTTGTTTCTGTGAATATTAACGTTTTATTTAACATACTGTATTTTGTCACTTATATCAGAGGACATTATCACACATAACGATTTGTTTTTTCTATACTGTAGAAATTACTCGATATGAAAGGAAACCCGCAAGGTCTTGCAGGCCTTGCCGCACATCTTCATTACCATGAACCTGCAAATCTTGTTTTTGTGTCCTTATTACAGCAAGGACTTTTTCACAATTTTTGTAGGCGTGGACGATCAAAAGGTTGGTAATAATCTTGTTATAGCTTTTATGAGTGCTCGTTATTTTGTTCCGAAAATTTTGCTGTTCTGTTGTCAGTGTTAATAACCTGGACTAATCTGGAATTACTTCAAACTGGTCAGTGTTAATAACTTCCACTAATATTACGTCATACTGGTCAGTGTTAATAGACCGATTTAGAAAGAGGACGTGGACGTCAAAGAGGACGTGAGATGGCGTGGATTCTCGGGAAACTGGTGTCCTAATTTGTTGACGACGTCGTGACGTCGTCTTGGGTGAGTTTAGGACGTGAAAATTGCAAAATGACGTCCTGTCTAAAACGTGAGGAATTTTTGCTTTTGATGAGGAAAATATGGGAGTATGTCGCACAACAACCACTTAATTTTGCTCTCTACATAGCTTTTTGATTTATTTTGGGAATATTTTTAGGTTATTATGCAGGCGAACTTGAATTTTTCGACTTTGAGATGTGTTTATTATTTAGCAACGTGCTTTCGCCGCCATGGCGAAATACTGGAAACACTGTCTTTTATTGCAAAACAATTTCGATAGGGGGTTTCAAAGGAGAAATTGCAAGTATGAATACAAGACTGTGCAGTAGCGTAGCCAGCCCGACAATTTAGTCATGCTATGCAAATATTTCCATGTTCAGCAACCGTAAAAACAATGAATTTCTAAAGAAATGAATAATGATAATGATTTAAAATTTGCATAGCATGACTAACCTTGCAGGCTGGCTACGCCAGTGAGACTGTGACTAGACAAAAATCCGTCGGTAAATACAGTAAAAGAATATCAAAAACTACATGATGTACAATGTATATTCTCTCTTCGGCTGTTTGGTGACACTAGTGACAGCCTGTAAAACAGCACAGTGATTGTTTTCGAAAGGGTACATCATTTGCAAGTAAACTTAAGGAAATGTGACAAACATTTTCCCAGTGCAAGCAGAAAGTGAATGTTTATGCACAGCTAACCTTACAGATAAATTAAATGAAGTACTTGCCTCGTAAACTGTGTTAATGTTTGTAGTTTTCATTTTGGACAAGTCGCAACCAAAAACTTTTACATTTACAAAGAACAAAACATAACAAATATTAAACAAAAACAATTCCGAATAACGTGGTCATCTTGTTAAACTTAAAATATAAGTTAACAAGATGACCACGTTATTTGGAATTGTTTTTGTCTTATATTTCTTCAAATTGTCGGCTGGTCATGGATTTTAAAACATAAGTATTTTCTTGATTAAACACCAGCTTTTGTCGAAACTTAATCACCAACGAGAAATAGCTTGTAAAACAATAACAACTTTGTTCCTAGTACCTTGCCATGGTCTTCGAGAACAACACAGAAAGGAGCAGATGAGCATAAGTTTTTTTTTGAAAACAAGAAACCCACCTGCTTGGCGTCCTAGAATATACCGAAAGTAAATATGCAAAGCTTGCCACGCCATTTTCACGTCCTCTTTGACGTCCACGTCCTCTTTCTAAATCTGTCTAATATATCGTGTAGGTTGTCTGTTAGGTAACTAGTTTGGGTATATTTTTAAAAGATAAGCCTTTTGAGAGCACTGATACAAATTTACTATAAATCAGTTTTATGAGATATATTAAATTTAAAGACTTTTTAAACGTTTTAGGGTTAAAATATGAACGTTAACGTTTTCGACACAATAGTCATTTTCACATGCGTTTAGTGTCAAAAACGTTCAAATATCTCAATATTTTTGACGTCACTGGCGTGCTCTGGGTCGAAGCAGACTTGTAAGTTTCATTACACATAACCAGGTCTACTGTAAAAGCTATTGTTCTATTCATCTTGTGGTATGAACAAAAAGTTTTCATTATACACACACATTACAGAATTATCCTCAGAGAATAGCGCGAAAGAAAGGCATTTGGCTTCTTTGTTGTGACTTTCACATCTGATGTCTTGTCAACGATAAAACATTCATTGTTTTAAACTTTGTATTAAGACTGTCCTAGGTAAGACGTTTCATTTAAAAGCAACTTGTTTTTTTTCCCTTGAATAAAGTGACGTCAAATATGTCGAGGATGCAACAAAAATGCCGTGACTGTTTTGTTTTATCTTTTTTGACATAATTATTTTCCGAAAATAAAATAAAATACATTGTCAAATTAACGCTTTAAAAGAATATACTTTTTCTTTACCTTTAGGAGGTAAATTCTCAAAGGATTTTATGAAGTCTTTGCTCGTGATATTAAGTCATCTTTTTACTGTGCGAAAGCTTCATCCATTCTTGTTACTTCAAGAAAGAAGCACATCAAAACTAGTTTTGGAGAATTTACCACCAGAGTTTGAAAAAGGACTTGAGAAGTACAATAACACTGTTCATGGGGTATTTGACCTTTATCTACGCACTGTAGCAGTTCATGTCTATGATACTATGGGAGAAGATGTTACTTTACCTTTGTCCAATTGCAAGTTTATCTCAACAAAAAGTTATTGTTCAGAGATTGTTAAAAATGAAACCAACGTTACATTAGAGGCACAACTAGCGCATCTTTCATTACCTTATAAAGTTTGTTCTGCGTTTGCTGCTCTCTCTGGCCAGACTGATACTCAACTTTACAGTTGTGAGGATCTTATTTCTAACATTCGTTACCAGGTAACCAAGTTAGTTTTTTCTTGATAAATGTATTTGTATTTCATCTTTATAAATATATAGGCTAAATACTTCAAGTATCTAGATATAATTACACAATGACAATGGAATTTAGTTCAAATATAAATAGTTCAATACAATTTAAAATGCATGAAAATCTTCAGGGACGTGCTCAGAATATTTTGAGTGACACACTTAGTACAAAAAACATTTCGTGGATCCTGGACATCCCCCGGAAAATTTTGAAAGCTTAGTGTTCTGAAATTCGAATTTCTGTGTTTTGAGTAGGAAAAGGTGTGAGATAAATTAACTCAATCTCAGTCTACTTACCTTAGCGGTACAGATTCCCGTTCAGTCAAGTTTTAACATCTAGTTTTGACTGTTAGCCCATAACCTGCTTTCTAAACCTGCCGGGCGGGGTTTTGAAATTGATATGGATTGAAAATGATATGGATTGAATCATGGCAAATCAGTTTGTGAAATGATAACAGACGTTGTAGAAGCCTGCATTTGTAATAAAATTTCCTACTGTAGCAATGGGTAATAATTGGAAGCTAAAAAAATTTAAATTAATTCGATTTTAAAACTTTTAAATTAATATATATAGGAAATCTTGACATTTGCATTTGAAACCTTGGAATTTGAAACCTTGCTTGTTTTTCGATTTCCATCAAATTTTTCCTTTTCGCCGTCTTGGAGGACATTGACAATAAGAATTGTCTTACTTGAAATACATAAAACGTGATGAGCACGGATCAACTATAGAAATCGAGAGCAAATAACCTAATTGCTTTAGTAAAAGAGCAAAGGTAAAAATTATTATAACTGAGGGAATTCAAGGGCGGTGATTGGCTAATAACCGCGCAGAAAAAGTGATTCTGCACAGAAATTTTCTTCCAATTCTTGTTTATACATTTATACATATATTACAAATACCGTATCGATTTTTCCGTGCATGAAACTCCTATTTTAGAACTTGGGATGTTGCTGGACTTTAAAATCTAAAAACACTCGCTTACGGCTCAAGATTTTATAATACGCTTTCCGAAACTTTTGCAACATCCCGCGCGCAGTAATAGAGCAGAGAATCATACCCGAAAGTCCATACGGTACTCCTTTAATATATCACATACAGTCTCTTTAGTCATTTATATTTAAAGGGCTTATGAAACGTAATTTGACCCAAACATTTTATCAATGTTTGCCAAAGACCATTTAAAATATAGATGTACCACTTTTATAAAACTGCTACCTTGTATGGTTTGGGAAATAGTTAGATTTGTTTGATATGTAAAGGATCAACTTATTATTTATCATTGCATGTTGAAGTCCAGTTTAAGTAAAGAGGTACTACTTTTATAAAACATCGCTACTTTGCTTTATTTGAGAAATATTCAGGTTTGTTTGAAATGTAAAGGACCAACTTAGTATGTCACATTGTATAATGAGTTCCCATTGAACGCCATCTTTTTGAGTGTCTAATAAATAATGTATTGAAAAAGTACGTTTTAACACTGGTTCTGTGTATCTACACAGCGCATGGAATATTTTAGGAACTGTTGTTACGTACTCTAGTGAAACATGTGCTTTTCTAACAACTCATTATGCAATATGACGTAACAAGTTACTCTTTTGCATATCAAACAGACCTCAATCTTTCCCATGCATATGAAACAAGATAGCAAAGTTCTAAAAAAGCGGTAATTCTTCATTTTTAATGATCTTCAACATTAAGTTATAAAACGTTTAGGTCAAATTACGCTTCATATGCTCTTTAAAGAAACGTGCTAGAAAACGCATTGTGTCGCTACTCGCTATCTGTCGACGATTAGCATACTTTCAGTAATTTGCACTGAATTCCCTTTTTGGCATTGTATTGGGAAAAATGCATTACGGTTAACTAATCAGAATCAGGTAACTTTGTCATGTATATTAATTATGTAATGAATGTTATTTGGGAGAACTCTTTTTAGGTGTCCTTGTATTTTGTGTAATAAACTTTGTTTTTGTTCCAAGGTATATACTGACGTAAAAGTTGTGCCAATCATTCAGCGTGAATATGATTTCAATGCGTACGCTGTGGATTTTTATAACCATGGTAACTATAAAGCTATTATCTCGGAAAATGGTTTACAACATGGTGACGCCTTTGCCTTGTTAAAATATTTTTTGTTGGTCATAAAATCTATTTGTGTTTCCCTTACTGAGTTAGGACCAGAAGACGGAGATGATGTCATTGCTGCATTTACACAACTTGAGAAAGAGTACAGTGCTGTGTTTGCAAAAAGCTTTGACTACATTCCCTGAGATGTGTAAGTTTAAAAAGCACAAATGGTTTTGATGCAGTCTTGACGAGTTATTTCAGTCAATCGTAAAGACGCAAACGTTTAGTATGCTTTATTTTAACTTAATATTTTAAAATAAATTGTAAAATTTTAATTAGATATGTTTTTAATTCTTTGTATGATAATCATGGTCGCACCCAGTACTAGTACACCTAGTTTGCAAAACAAAACAAGTTGGTTAAAGTAAAATTTTGATTGGCTAAGCAGTGATATTCAAATTAGGTGCACTATACTGCTGGATACGACCTTCTCAAGTACATGAATAATTAAAGAGCAAATAAACCAATAACAAAAACGCATTTGATCACAAGATTGCATTTGGATGTCTCGATGAACCACCTCGCCAATAATTGTACAATGCATTTATCGGCATATATAGTAAGAATTAATTATATATAGCATATATAATATATATATAGTATATATAGTAAGAATTAATTATATATAGTAAGAATTAATTATATATGCCAACTTTGTAATTTTTCAAAAATAAAGCAAACTACTGCACACAAAACGCAACACACAAACCCTTTATTTCTCAAAAGA
>JAOBAZ010282051.1:0-14593 GCA_026546875.1 Pteroeides caledonicum
TCGGATAACGCGCACGAGCCTTGAAAAGAAAAAAATCAATAGATAACGCGCGCGTAATCTGCCGGAAAATACGGTAAGCTGCATCTATCCCATAACAAAACAATTTTGACTATTTAGTATTAAAGTTAATAGTGAAGTTAGTTTTTACTGATATTTTAAATTGATATTGTTCAAAAAAGCTACTGACCATTGACAGATATCCTTGTATTGAATTTACATTTTTTCTGGGTACCGGTAACTACAAAATTAATCTCCTTTTTTAATTTTTCAATATTTTACTAAATACTATAGGGGTACTATAAATTCATTAATTTGGAATTACTTGCCAGGTTGCCAACAGTAAAACTTCAGTTATTTCCATTGTTTTTGGTTTGTCAACTGCTGTTAAGAGTGTTACCAGATTATCTGAAAACACGGAAAAGAACTGGCACTACTTGTCAAATAGAATTCCATTTTTTGATCAAAATGGCTAATTTTCTTTTGAAATATACTTTACTTTGTTACCAAATTTATGACAGACTTATAATTTTGTTTATTAAACATAATTACTAAGTTTCAGCAATTTTCATCTACGAAAAGCAAAGATATAAGTGAATAAAAAACAGCAAAATGGATTTCTGTTCTCTTGCTAGTTCCAGGCCTTTTACTTATGGTCAGATCAGCTAGTAAGCTAAGTTAAATGTGAAGTAAATTACGTATGGTAAACAAAGCCTTTGTTAACATTTTGCATTTGTAAAATATGATATACTCACTGTATATCTAACATTGTTCTGGTTTGCCATGCTCTTAAATGAATATAAACCCGACTTTTAATTCAGAAAAGCCCTGATAGCCAATTTAGTATCTGTGGACATTTTTTATGAACAGAAGTGATGTACAGAACAGATTTTATCTCGCCTTTCACTGATTAATCTCCAAAGTGTGTACAAAAGCTCTTTTTTACATTTAAAATGCCTTTGGTTTTCTGCATTATTATAATTCTCCATGCATGGCTTGTACTTGTAGTCTGCTCTTCGAGTCAATCCAAAAGATGATCCAGAGATCCAGATGTTGGTGCAGCAAAGTCAAGCTGGTAGTATTATTGGACGAGCTGGATATAAAATCAAGAACTTACGTGAGGTGTGTGTATATTCACTTAAGTGATATTTAACAATCATGCCATTAAACAAAATGAAAGTACTGTAGAAGAAAAGTAAGCCTAATAACTTCAAAGATGTATCACTATAAACTTCAAAGATAACGTATAACCATATTTTATATAATTTAACGCATTAGCCCCAGAGGGTTTTCTCTGGGTAAATAGAAGCATTTGGTCTTCCCCAGAGTGAAATCCGCTAAGTAGTCGTTTGCTGCCGGCACTGCGGTCCGTGGGTTAATCTGTTGTTTTTCATTCTTTATTAAAGTGTGCTCATATTAGATGGTAAAGTCCTATATTGTTCTAAGTTAACTTGTTTATACACTTAATTCCTTTTGTTTCTGACGTGGTTTACACTTCTCACAATCGTATCCTGTATTTAAGGCCTACTTCAAACGACGAACTTTTCATGCGCCGAATCTAATGCAAATGAACCAAAGCAAAGAAGTTTGCTCATTAATTTTAGGTTCGGCACATGAAAAGTTTGACATCTGAACTAGGTCTAATTATGTGATAACACATAAATTTTACCAAATGCTGTATTTCTCTTTTCTTGTAGACGACTAACACCTTTATTAAGGTTAGTTTCAGTTATATTTAATTACTGTACATCATCAATTGCAGGGTTCTAATGAGCGACTCGCAATTTGCGAGACAATTTTTTCCATCAGTGAACGAGAGATTGTGCATTTTGCGAATTTATTCTTCGAGAGTTTTCTATAAAAATCTAAAAATCTGGCATGAAACTTAAAATGAAATTCTTGATTTCGATTCTGTTGCGCGATTTAGGCGGGCATTTCAATTTTTGGCTCCCCGGCCTTAGCAAGTCTGTTAAAATTTTATAGCGCAGCGGTATATTGCAAAAACACTGTTGCATAGCGGAATATCGTACATCGATAAGTCATTTTTCGAGGAGGGACAAGGAGTTAATCGGGGGGTCACTGAGGTGCAAAATTAAAATAACAAACGGACTTTTTCCGATTATTAATTGTGTTGGCAAATGCAAATTTTTTACTTTTGTTTTTTGGTTAGGTGTTTTCAGATTGCCTACCTAACTCAACAGAGCGCATTGTTGCTATCCAAGGTGAGTATGGTATTATTTTGTAACTTTGTAAATAATTTCAGATAACTTGTTGTAATATTACTTGTGTATGCCCTGGATATTCGTGGTAAATCAGTGATCTGTCTTAATTAACAGGACCATCAGATAGAATTGTTCATGCCGTGCAATTAATTTGTGAAACATTAAGGGAGGTAGGAACAAATGTTTTATATGTTGAAAATAGTTCGCACTTGGTCTAAAATTATTAACATGTCACCATTTGTATTAATTAGATTTGATTGACATTAAGTATTGCGATTTTAACACTATTTTAACAGCCTGTGGTGTTTTTGCATGTGTACGGGAAATCAAATTAGCATTATCTGTTTTAATAAAATACATAGTATTATTGTATATCAGAGTACGTTTACTTTTAACTTTTAACCATGCAGAGGTTGTCCTTGTTTAATGTAGGCAACCGCCAACCGCGGTGCATCACCGTAACTGTGTGTGGGTCTTTAAATGAAGAATATGGTTTTTCTTTCATTACAACGACTGTTAAAAATGATATGGATTAATATTGCAGAAAAATCATTTGCTTATTAATGTACATTTTTTGTGTGATTATTATTTATCATTACTTGATAATACAAATGAACTTAAGTTGTTTTTCTTTACTTGTAGACCCCAGTCAAAGGAAGTATCAGTTTATATGATCCAAGCAACGTTGATGCATTTCATGAGTATGGTAGCGGTGGTGGTTTTGGTGGTGGACGTGGAGGTGGTCGTGGACGTGGTCGTGGTAGAGGTGGTTTTGGCGGTGGGCGTGGTGGCGGCGGTGGTGGACGAGGGGGTGGAATGAACTTCGGACCAGGACCTATGGATGGTGGTAACATGGGAAATATGTTTGGTGGAAATCATATGGTAAGTTTTAGAAATAAAGAATAATTTCAAATGTTCTGCTTGTTTGGATAGTGTAGTCTACACGTGCTGGGTTGTTGCATGGGTTAAGAAAAGCTAAAAACAGGACTGTCACTGTAATATCTCTTAGCTTTCTCCACATGAACAACTTCCCAAGTGTTGCGGTCAGACCATGCAAACACGTAAACCATTGCGTGTTTCTTACATAAAAGACCTTATAACAACATAGGCATCGATCAGTCAGCACATATAGTGGATACCTTATTTTACTGTATATATATTTAAAGTCACTATAGCAAAGTGTGGGAACTTAACAAACTTCAAAGCGTACTTACACCATGCGTGTCTTCTTGTTTTGGCTGCTCAAACAATGACTTGGTCGGACTTAAAAATAAGACGTGTTTGTTTACATGTAAAATCATTTGGTGTTGATCACGGGCTGGTTGTTCAAAGCTCGGTTAGCCGAACCCCTGGTTAGCAAAAAAAATTTAGAAGGACAATCATTGGAGCCTGCTTTGCTGAAACGATTTTTTAACAGAACTGTTGTGAATTGGTTTAAGTGTTATGATGTGATTTTTCAACAAAAACTGTGGATTTTAATACACTAAACTAAAACTGTGGGTTAACGTGTTTATCCTAAGATAGCGTTAACCCACCTTTGACTGCCTCAAAAACATTTTACAAAGTGATCATTCAATGTGATGTCATGAGTAAGAAAATTTCCATGCTAAAATTTTAATATCTTGTTTAGAGAGAAATTCCAACTACCACATAATACGTCTACTGTCATATAAGTTTTTCTACAAGGGAATTTTGTGTTACATTTTCTTCATAATATTTAAGCTTAAACTCCTATTGTGTGAAATACGTTGTTTTAATTACTACGTTTTTGTTTCATTTAGCCTGGTGATTTTCAAAACGATAATTTCCAAGATCCAGGAATGAATGCTTTTCCTCAAGCCACTACTACCACACAGGTTACTATACCAAAAGACGTAAGTTTCTCCATTTTTCTGTATTGTAGCGCAGAAACAGATCAGAAGTCGAATGCTATATATCCTCCAGTATTTACCATCATTTTCGTGAATATCTACTAATTATGCCGTAGTTATGCAGCTTTTTTATAATTGCAAGAACATTTCCAAAAAAACTACGTCTTATTTTATTTAGTTGGCTGGTTCTATTATTGGTCCAGGAGGAAACAGGATTAATCGGATCAGGTAAATATGCTTGCGTACAAACTGTTTAAATTCACCACAATCTCTTCTATAAGCTTCCTTTCTGTTTTTTCCTCTTTTTGTCTTTTTTTAATGACTCCATATCTATTATTTTTCGTGTACTTGTAACTTTGTCGCTGTTTTTACAAGAATCCTCAACTCCTCAAAACACAAGCCATCTCAATCTCATTTCACAAAATCAAATAAACACTTTCTTCCTTTAGTTTTAGCCATGTCATTTTATGGTATCTTCCATCCTTACCATATATTAACTGCTTGGGGACACCCCGACGCAAACTATTCCCCACCCCCTACCCCTAGTGACAACACCTTTTTTGGAACAACAAACAACCAAAAGTAATAGATTAGAGGTGTAGTTTCAGTTGATTGATGTGAAATCCAAAAATTACTGTAGCTGATTCCAAGAAATTTCCTGGAAAGGACGCCGTTTGCCATTGGCGTTCTTAAAGACCAGTGTCCTCAGATATTTTATATTTGACCCCATTCCTTTTTTAATTCCAACCAGGCGTGACACAGGAGCGACAATCAAGATTGATGAAGCTATGCCGGGTAGTAATGATCGCGTCATCACAATAACTGGTTCCCAAGATCAAATCAATCACGGCCAGTATTTGATGCAAAAATGGTAAGTATTTATAAGATATTCTCCGGTTGGACTTCGGGGTACCATTATGTCAGAACCTGCTATACGAGTTCTTGTATTTTACCAGTAATACAGCGTTGATCCGAAATCCAGGTTGTTTTTGTCTAATATAACCTGGACTTCAATGTTGTATGTGGTACATGACGTGTATAAACAACTGTACTCGTGTCTTGCGCACTCCTGTTTGTGCAATCATGAAGTTTGCGTGGCTGTAACCCATTGTAGGCGGGAGCTTTTTCTGGGCAAGTAAAACCATCGAGCATTAGCCAGAGTAAAATGCTCTGTACACACCCCGACACAAGAGTTAAAGATTGCATGTAAATTTGTCCTAAACGTTGTAGTGCAAAGTTTTACCAACTTTAACCTTGCAAATTAGAAAATAATTTCTAAGAATTTTTCTTGATTTTCTTGCAGTGTTCGTGAATATTCTGGGAAGAAGTTTTAACCAACCGAGCAGATGTAAATAAGCGCTGGAGAACATGGCGGGTAAAAATAAAACAGCCATGAAAACAATGTAGTTTTAACTTAACGTATACCTTTTATCTTCTTGTAGTCATTGCATGGTATCTTTTTATTAACAACTTTGGGATTTACTGTATGTTTTTGCTGCAGACAGAAAAGTGGAATAATTCCAATGTTTTCATTCACGTATTTCTGTATAAACATTTCTATTAAAACATTAGACGTGTATCGCACGTAGTGAAATTACGATCCTGTGCGTGCCGCCCTGTGATTTTATAACTTTGAATGCTTTATTGAGGGTGAACGTTCTTGCTAAATGTTTTTAGTTACGGTCGAACGTGTACGGTATGGTACAATGTGCCCCGTATATTTTTAAGTTCACTGGCTACACGCGGAAGTATAGGACAAGTTGTTACAGCCTTGTTGGCTGAAGACTGTAACAACCAGGTTGACATGTATGAACGTTATTAAATGAACATTGTTCCCGTCTGTCAACAACAATGAAAAGGTTGTGTGTTTTTCCGTGTGTAGGATCGGCCAGTTCAGCGTGTTTATTAAACTTAGCGTAGTTTACAGGCTCAGCCAAATGCGTAATGGACACTTGGCGGGGACAAAAATTTCAAGGATTGCGACGCGAGTGAGCCTTGTGGTCATTTCTTTATTCTCTGTAAACGGTAAGTTATTAACATGAATTTCTATAAAAAAACGAGAGAAATTGGAAACTTCAGTTTGGTTTCCATCACACTGACAAAAAAAAATGACACATTCTATGATCTGACCGTGAGCAATAGGCCTGGATCTAGCAAAAGAATAGTATATGCTAAACAAATATTCACTTCAGTGGAGGTGAATGCTGTCGGATGTTTGCCTTGAGGCTACGCATGGCGGTAGATCTCCAACACTAGGGACTTTACGATTCGCGACGGGGTGCCGTCGTCCTCGTGCAACGAATTTTAGTAAACAATTGAATGTAGAGGCCATAGGTTTACAAGTACTATGCATCAATTACCGTAACCCACCCGTCGTCGTCGCGTCCCGTGGTGAATCTTAAACGCTATCCCTGACTATATAAGGAGCCTCCACAGGAAGGTACGCACGTCATTTGTCGTCAGCACCCGGTCGATTAACATCGGACTTAGTAAGTTTACTATTATCATAATTTGATAAGTATAACACCAACACCTTGTTTGTGTTATAGTAAATAGTACGATTCAAAAATAGTAAAATTCATACAATTTCATAAATCGCAGTAAATATACTGACCAGTTTCACACAAAATGAACATCTTGCTAAGCAACTTCGTTATCAGGTTATACGAAGAACGCCAACGCAAAGACAGTTTTCAACCTTTTACCTTCGTATAATTTACTCTACATAAACTTATGACCCAGTTTATTAGCTAAATATTTACTTTATATTTAAATTTTAGGTAAAAGGCACGTAAATGTTAACATGTGAATATTTTTGAACCGCAGCTGAATCAAACGCCATTATCAATGACACCTTCGGAAAACGCTCGGCGACCCTTCGGGCCCTTTCATAGTCAGGGATAGCGTTTAAGCTCGCTACTCTTCACCTCCACGGTGAAAATTTGTAATTATTTGTGATTATTATTGAGCTTGAAATCCTCTTAATTGAATTGTGAAACTTCTTAATTTGAATTGTGAAACTCCAGTGAGCTCGATACTTTATATAACTGGAGGGAGATCTTTGGATTGCTGAGTGACGCCAATTTTATAATTGTAATACGTCATTTGAGAGTAGAGTTGTGGTTAAAATAATGAAATAATGAAATAATGTATAAAAATAATTTATATAAAATAATGATTACAAACATCAGTATCAGACATAAACAATTAGTAGTTTTCAACAAACGCATCGACTTTTTTTTTAGTAATAAACTTTATTGAAAGAAGGTTTAAAGTAGACTACACCAGTTTAGCTAAAGTTAATCTTACACTGGGACTTCTAATTCCAATAACAGAGCTACCTAATAAAGATGATTTATTTGTAGTATTTACAATAGTTGCACTTACTGATATTTTATATAACAAAGTAATAATACGACATTGGACAAGTAACTATATCTACAGAGTCTATAGTAACACTGTAGTAGAATAAAACAAGAGTATATAATACAACAAAGTAAAGGAGTCTAAGACGAGTTAAAAGGGGTCGAGCTCTTATAATCCATAATAATTTACCCAATTTCTATTGCTGTTCAAATTCAGCATTGTTCTTTCTGATCTAACCATTTCCCCTCCGGTCCGGTACACAATAATGATCGTTCTCAAAATGGTAGTATTTCTTTCTATGCAGCCGTCTAAACCTTGTTTACCTGTGGCCGATCACCAGTTTTACTCTACATGCATTTCTTTGCTCAATGGTTTCCACTAAAGCCCCATGATATAAATTTGAGATGTTTGAATAAATAGTTTTCATTACAAATTTATATTCGTTGTTTTATCTCGCTCATTCACCTCACTTGGGACCCATTTTTTGCATGTACAAAAAGTTAAATATCTTGCCGAACGAAATAAAATCAAGAAAAACCGGAAAAAAATTGTGAGCTTATTTCGAGGTAATGTTTAACTGAGATCTGAATTAAAATCGTCGCAGTGGCAGTTTAATTTCATGTTCATTGAAACGACGTCAAAGAAGTTTAGATTGTGTTTGAAAATATGGCACTGTAGCCGCTTTTAGTAATAATTTAAAGTAAGGTAAACTTGCAACGTTGCGGTGATGTGATTATATTTTTTTTAATGATACATTGTACTTTTCATGTGCCGCATTTAATGTTAAAGAAACTAAAAATTCTTTGTTTTTCTTCATTTCTATTTGATTCAGCGCATGAAAAGCTTGACCTCTAAACTATAACTAAAAAAAGTAAGGTTCGTTCTCGCATTCAGTGCTGGAACTATGACGTTATCGTTACGTTGTAGTAAGAGCCAACTTGATGCTGCTTCGTTCTTCGTCGTATTTCAGTTTTTGTACAACACCAAGTACATCCATCACAAGAGATGGGAACACATCAAGAAAAATGTAACTATCGAGTAATCGTTTCATTTCTGGCGACCTTTCTTCTCTGTGCGCGTATGCATTTCTAATGAAACGCAGCAAGTCGATTACGCTGTTCGTTCTGTATTTTTTTACTCTCCAAGCTCTTGTGCACTCGCTATATAATTCTGGAAAGGCATGGTTCCACGGTACAAGTTGGAAGTGTTGAGCAATTTTTGTCCGCTCGAGTAATTTCTCCAGAAAGGAATTCGCATGCAAGTTCGGATTGACAGCTTCTCGTTGATCACCGACAGCTTTAAGAAAATCCATCTTTTTCCTGTTACTCCACAGAAATGGATGTTGTGCTAAATATTGGACTGGCGGTCGGTTTTTAGGGTTTTTTGCCAAAATTGCTTGAAGAAAATTGCTTGCTTCGCTTGGGACTGATCCGTGAACTGGAGCCGTCATCTCCACGATTTTTGCTTCTGTCACGTGGCTTGGTTCCTCGCTGCCAAAAGGGTGTTTTCCAAACGTCAGTAGAAAATGTAGTACTAGGCCTAAAGCGAAGACATCAGATTGTTTCGTGTGTTCTCGTGAATGTAAACTAACTAGTTCAGGCGCCATCCAACACCGAGTACCAGGAGCCATTGCGGCACCGCCAACGGGTACTGCAGTCATCATAGATAGTGAGGAGACATTCTTTGCCAATCCAAAATCACTAATCTTAAAGTGTAAACTAGGTTCTACTGTGTACAGTATGTTGCCAGGTTTCAGATCTCGATGCAGGTAGCCACGTTTATGTAAGAAAACCAGTCCATTGACAATTTCACGGACTGCTTTAGCAGGTGCACCTGGATGTCGCATCAGTTTTTTTGCCGCAGTATTTTCAATAAAATGTTGGAGATCGCCGTCCATTAAATCAAGACTGAGATAATGAAAGAACTCGTCTTCGAAGACTTCGTAACAGTTCACAATATTCTCACAGCTCGTCGAAATAGAAAGTAAGGCTTTAACTTCTCGTTGGATTTCTTCTGGTTTGATTTTTCCTTTCTCCAACCTTTTTAAAGCAATGGCTCGACAATTGATCGTTCCTGTTTGTTGGTCGATGTGCTCATCTTTAATTGCAACATAAATGGAACTGAAAGCACCTGAACCAATTGGCATGTCGTTGAAATAACGGTACTTTTCCACAACTGTGACATTTTCTGTGGTTTTCGTCAAACGAAGGGCTGTCTCGTAGTGATACCTCGGCGAGGCTCGCAGCTTCCGTTTTCGTCCGGTAATAGTCAGAGCTGATGTTGCTTGAATTGTTTCGCGGGGAACACTGGAGACAGAAAAACCGTGTTGAGCATTTTCTGCAAGTTTCTCAGTACATTTCTTAGAAAATGATGGCATTTTCTTGGAATTCGTCTTTACTATATCTTGCACAGTTTGTCCGTTGGCGTCGACAACATTCACATCCACTCCATTTTCCAAAAGAATTTGTAAAGTTGTGATTATGGCGCTATCATCATAAATTATATTTGACTTCATTTCTAGTAGCACATGTAACATACTTTGCCCCTTATTGTTTTGTCGTTTTAAATCCTGTGTACTTGCTACCTTTACTATTTGATGAAAAAGTGCAAGTAAAAAATCGCGTATATTTCTTAGACTTCTTAAGTTGGAAAAATCCGGTAAAAAAGTGGTGTCGACGTAATAGGAGGCACACCGTATTGCCACCAAAACCATTTCTAGGAGCGTGGTGTCCTCAATATCTGGAATCCAAAGTGTTTTCTGTAGATCTGTTATTTCGTTTACCAACGTAATTAAATGTCCCAAGACAGCAACAGCTTCAGGTAAACATTGGTCCAAATTTAGATTTCCTTTGAATAAATAGCCTTCAATTTCTTTAAAAACATCAGTACCAACAAAAGCTAAAGCAATCAAATACTTAAAAATGAACATTACTGCGGTTTCGTCTTGACCGTTTCTCGCACGACAAACTGCTCCTTTTTCAACCAGATATTTAAAAACAGTGGAGTTGGAAGCGAGATGCAAAGGAAATAGACCAGATTGATTTTGTAGCCATAAATTACCACCAAAGTTGAGTAACGTCCTCGCAATTTCGAGTTCTTCGACATCAAATGCTTCCAGTAAAAGCGAGTTTGATGTCGACAAGACCCATTCGTGGATTACGGTGTTCCCATTTCGACCAGGTCTTTTTGATAATTCCATCAGTTGAGCTGGAGAAAGTTCATGAGATATTACATCAAGTACATGTTCTCTCTGCTTAGTTTCCCAAAATTCCTTATTAACATAATCATTTCCAAATTCTAAAAAACCCTTGTCATTTTCTATACCGCGAAGTCTTCCCGCGATGATATGAAGGAAATTCAATCCATTTCTGTTCACTTGCAGTGGATCTACTCCAGACTGTAGTAAATTCTTTAGTAAACTTAACTCATCACGACCACTACCAGGCATGGCTGCTACAAGATGCAGTGAGGTGTTGCCTAATTCGTCGCTACTCTTTCTCTCAGCTTTTTGTAAACAGGCACGGACAAGTAATTTTTCACGATAGTCTGCCACAGTTGTTCCGCTGGATAAAAAGCGGCTATTATAATCTTTTAAAACGTTTTCTGAGTCAATCAGTACTCTTTCTCCATCTACTATTAACCCTGGTGAACTTTCCAAAAAATTTATCCAATCAACCTTAGTTATGTTGCCAAGGCCAAAGAACTCCATCGCGTCGTAACCAAACTTACGCTTAAAATTTTCATATACTGAGATGCGGTTGTCAATGTTAACATCATCTTGTTCTATTTGTTCACTAAAAATAACGTTATACACTAATTCTTGGGTTGCTGTTATTAAAAATGCCGTAATACTTTCGCTTTCGCCGGCAGCCATGGCTAATTTATATTACCGTCTGTTTACTAGTACCAGTCCTCTATTCTCAAAATTAACTCTAATTTCCTGGTAATATGAATAAATTATGATCAGAAACTCGCGCAGAATTCCAGACATTACTCCGTAGCTAGGAATAAACAATTTATAAATATAAATAAGGCAATATTGCATAGCTTAATTTTAGTAGACGCAAAACTACAATTAAATATTTGTATAGAAATATCGTTTACATAGCTTTTTGAGCGGAACTTCACTTTTGAATATTGAACAATATTGAACGAAATTGACAGATATGACCCTGAAAATTTAGGTTACCTTAATTACTGCATTTAAAGGCGAAGTAAAGTCCGCTTTTTGCTTAGGTTCTGGTGATAATTCGAGTTTGGCCCAATGTGAGCGAAACAGTCCTGGAGACGAGGAGTACGGGCGCAAATGGCACAGAAATCCTGACCGTATTGTAAACACACACCTTGTGTGAGTCTTTGTTTCGATAACCCAACTTTAAATCCAACTTAAAGTTCCTGTTCATTTTTGATTGAAAACACTATAAACACAAGACCTATTGCATATTTAAATACAAAATATTATCACACAGGCGTATCACTTAGCAACAAATACTTTGTTTCACTTTCATTACTAGCAGGTCTTACAAGTTTAGTGAAAGCCGTGGCAAGATTAGAATCCATTTAGTTTCGTTGTTATATAGGTTTATGGCTAAGGCACTCGAAAAATTTTTAACTAAAGCAACTTATGAGTTGTTGTACAATATTGTAAGTGACGAATATGCTGTCAAAATAGGATATCGCGAGTTGAGTGAGAAATTCGAGGAAGCCACTGGTTTTCGGCCTATGGATTTTTTTGGAATAAGAAATTTCACTCGTTTAGGTTGGTTTGAATTTCTGAGAAAGGCGTCATTTTTTATTGTGTATAATGGTTTTATATCAGTGGATGACGAATATGAGACTGGTTTCGATATGTATGATCCAACACTGGCTGATTATCGTGAGGAACTTCTTATCAAAGCCTGTAAATTGATTGCAGTTGATGACTTTGGAAACTACATTTGGAGCCGTGATCCATGTGGTAATAGTCCATTACATTTGATTGCTGCGATGCCTGGTGCTGTGAGTGAATCACGTTTATTTGAGTATTTACTAGAAAGTGGGATTGATCCATTGCAAAAGAACAATGAAGGGATGAACTTCCTTCATATTATTGCAGGAAGAATGAAACTTGTAGCATCAGATGAGAACGACGGTTTACATTTCAAAAATGAACGATTGAGCCCCAAATTATGGAAAACCAATCACATAAAAGAGTTTCTTGATAACATTTTTGGGAGATTAGGTCAATCTACACTTAGCACTTTGGCAACTGCACGAGGTCGAAATGGGAACACAGTCATACACGAATGGGTCTTGTCAATAATAGATTTGTCGGATGTTGAGGTAAAGGCCGAAATGGAAATGATAGGTCCAATTTTACTCGAATTTGGTGGAAAATTGGATATTCCAAATCAAAATGGTCATTATCCACTTCATTTTGCTTTTAATTCAACTGTTTGTAAATTTCTTCTTGAAAATGGAGTAGTAACTACAATTTATAAAGATAGTGCTACACGTCAAATTTCTCAACTTGTTGAAGCAACAACAGCGCTCACTGTTAGCCAAAGAAAACGGAAGTTACGATCTTGCCCGAAATACCACTCCAAAATTGCCCGCCAGTTAAGGAAAGCCCAGGAAAATGTCGCCGTTGTTGGTAAGTACCGTTATTTCACCCATATGTCAATTGGTTCAGGTGCTTTTAGTTCTATTTATGTTGCAATTAAGGATGAGCATTGCGATGATCGAGCAGGAACGATTGATTGTCGAGCCTTTGCTTTGAAAAGACTAGAGAAAGCAAAAATCGACCCGAACGAAATCAAGCGAGAAGTACAAGCTTTGCTGTCTATTTCAACAAAGTGTGAGAATATTGTGAACTGTTATGAAAGCTTTGACGATGAGTTCTTTCATTATCTCAGTCTTGATTTAATGGACGGTGATCTTCAACATTTTATTGAAAATACTGAAGCAAAAAAACTGATGCGACATCCAGGTGCACCTGCTAAAGCAGTCCATGAAATTGTCAATGGACTGGTTTTCTTACATAAACGTGACTACCTGCATCGAGATCTGAAACCTGGCAACATACTGTACACAGTAGAACCTAGTTTACACTTTAAGATTAGTGATTTTGGCTTGGCAAAGAATGTCTCCTCATTATCTATGATGACCTCAACCAATGCAACTGGGGGTGCCGCAATGCTTCCTGGTACTCGATGTTGGATGGCGCCAGAGCTCGTTAGCCTACGTTCACGTGACCACACGAAAGAATCCGACGTTTTTGCGTTAGGACTGGTACTGCATTTTCTTCTGACGTCTGGGAAACATCCTTTCAGCTCGACAGGAGAAGAGCCAGCTTACGTTGTTGAGAAGAAAATTGTTGACATGGATATTTCGATTGATTCTTCTCTCAATATTGAAGCCAGCAGTTTTATTCAAATCATTTTGAACAAGGATCCTAAACGACGACCACCAGTTCAGTATTTGGTACAACATCCATTTCTTTGGAGTGGAAAGAAAAAGATTGAATTTCTTAAAGCTGTTGGTGATCAACCAGAGGCCGTCACCCCAAGTAAATATCCAAATTCATCACTTGAAAAGGTATTACAAAAAACAGATCTTGGTCAACAATTCAAGAGTACACCGTGGTGGTATTTTTTCGAAGAATTATACCTTGAGTGCACAAGTTCTTGGAAACAAAAGAAATACCGAAAGGACAGTGTTATTGATCTAATGCGATTTATCAGAAATGCATACGCACATAAAGAAGAGAGATCAGAGGAAATAAAATCTGAACTTGAAAACAATCTTATTTTGGAAGAATTACCATCTCTTGTACTAAACGTTCTTGGAGCTGTGCAAAAAGGTGGATTTGATGAAGACCGTAGCAATATCCGTGAGGTACTTGAACAGAAATAAGACAGTGCTAATAAGTAATCACCAGTTTGTTGTGCACATCGGTATTGCTCATAAAAGAGGGGTCTTTTGATACAAACATTGCCTAAGGTTTGCATCAACCTTTTCTGAATTGAAACTCTGGTTCACATTCATTTATGAACATATGAAATTAGTAGCAGTATATTCTATTATCATTCACATAATTATATTCTCGATTCTCATTGGCTAATTTGCCTACAGATAACTGGTGCAGATAATACGTCA
>JAOBAZ010282162.1:0-14590 GCA_026546875.1 Pteroeides caledonicum
TACGTTAAACCGATCTCACGCCTCATCGCATCCCAGTTAAGTAAGAATCGTAAACAGCCGATTAATGTAATGAAAAAGTGGTTACACAGTTCGCTGACGGAAATTTTAAATTCAAAGTACTTTGATTAGAGTATTTTTAAAGCAAAAATCCTACCAACATTATTATTTTCAAGGTACTTTGAATTCGACATTTTCAAGCTTTTCGAGGCTTGGAACTTACTTTTCGCAGAAATTGTGGATTACTCCCCAGTACTCGCTCGGTACGGCAAACCACTCGCAATCACCTGGTCCAATATTGATATTTACAGAGCTAAAATTAAGGTTTTCCTGGTGACCTAACACGAAGAGAAAACCAAATTGTTACAAGAACCTATGATCGCCCGAACAAAAATAAGTTTAATGAAAAATTTCATCCACGCGGTTGCTCATTTCGCCAAGGTTTCAAATAAAAATACTCAAGTTACAAGGGGCTAAGCCAAGGCGGCTTGCCTTGCGATATTAAAACAAATACAGTACAACACGACGTGTTGTACTGTATTTGTTTTAATATCGCAAGGAAGTATTAATAATTTCTCCAGCTTATCTATGGCACGTTGAAGAAACTATTAATAGCTTTTTCTTGCAATATGGCAATACCACAAGAAGAAGGTATTTGCATGTATGGCTTGTTTATGGCACGCTGACACAAACCTGTAAGGTTTGTACTATAGGTGATATATATATATGCAACTAGTTAATCAATCAGATTATGAAGTTGAATTTAAGAGTTCTATCATTAAGCATCACTGAAGTCAGCTCCCTACAGAGTCCTAAGTTGTTAACTGCAGATTCGATATACAGAATTTAGCACCAAAATTGTAGAACAGAGTATTAAATTATCAATTAATTAATATCAAACTTATTACTATTGATTAGTAAAACCTTAGTACTGTTGTTATGGCAACAGTGACGTTTCAGTATGGCCGCCAATTATAGCTAAAGTGCGTTTATTTTGCGTTCGGTTACCACTTACTTTTTCCCACTAAACGTTTTGAGATCTAGTTAATAATCCATAGGGCAATGTTAGAAAACTTTTGTCGAACTAAAATTTTTAATATACAAAAATATGGTTTTGCGGTAAAAAAAATTGACTCGATAATTATTTAATTTTTACTAAATTTTACTATTTTTACTAGAGATTATCCGATTTATTACTGGAAAAATGGCAAAACGTTTGATGGAAAAGATTCAGGGTTACCAAGCTAATTGAGAAATGAACAGAATTAAACTGTATTTGGGGGTCGTATTGAACGTCAGTGTTGCCATAGCGACAGCACTTACGTTTTGTTAAATAACACTCGTAAAATTAATAATAAGCAAAAAGTAACTTTACTTTTAACCTTCTAGATATAATAACAGTTTTGCTACAAAATTCTGCATATAAATCCTGCATTTAACAATTATTTCGAGAATTTAGGTAGCCACCTTAAAGAGAAATTTGAACTTTCTGTTTTCGCTTTTCCCATATGCATGTATAGTACCTTATTGTCTAAGCTTGTTCAGTCCGTACAGGAGGATTTTGCAGGTCTCGTTTATGTTTTTTTAATTAGTTTGTCTACTAACCTGGAGTGCGACATCCTGGAATCTTCATGTACAACTGCACTGAATTCATTCCAAGTATGACGTGATCCACGTGACTGAGCATGTTTCCTGGAGAAAACACCTATAATTATACCACAAAATATGTCAAGCAAAATAAAGTAATAACGAAAAGGACAAATGATGTACTTACTCTCAAAAACATTGGCAGTTTGTTTAGTTCGAGAAACTGAACTTTCCATCTGGGTAGTAAAACAAAGCAATATATAAGTATAACTTTGACAATAAATCCAAATTAAATAACATAAACAACAGGTATCCAGAAATCTGGGATTTTACAGATCACGTTGTAGATAAAGCTTGAGCAGGCGTCGTGTAACTTTTTAAAGTTGATCTTTTTAAAGGGCATATTCGAGCCAAATGTTTTATGACTTAACGTTGAAGATCATTTAAAATGAGAAAGTACCGCTTTGGTAAAACTAAATTTCACGCGATGTGTAGACGTAGAACAGGACTGGTAGTAAAACGTATTTATTTCAATCAAAAATTTATTAGGCAGTCAAAAAGACAGCGTTTAATTTAAGATTGACCGAACGCAAGGTCCGTACGGTAAATATTTTGCTTGAGAACTTTTGAGTACAGACCGAGCACGAAGGGCGAGGTTTGGACACAAAAGAACTAAAGCAAAACATTTTACCGTATGGACTGAGCGTGTGAGGTTAATAAGGAGATTATTACAATCAATGCCCCCACTAGAATGAGGAATAATTTTATTATGAAACATGCATTGTTTTTGTACGGGTCCGTACGCCAGGTCTGTACGGTTAAGAACAGTACAGACCTGCACGTTAACCAATCAACGTTCAAATACGCCAGTTCGGACTCGCAAGACATATAATAAGGATACTTATTATTCAATGTGATGTAACAAGTTGGTGGTTCGCATATCAGGCACACCCGAGTATTTCCCAAATAAAACAAAGTTGGGTAAAAGTAGTCCTTGTTCGATATGTAATCATAAAACGTTTGTGTCAAATTATTCATATACAGATTGGACGTGAATGCTTTATCTTACTTATCAAACGGACCCACCTTTCTGAATTATTTCAGCTCAAATATCGAAGGTAAAGTCTACGGATTTGCAAATCAGTTTCCTTCATGAATTAGTAATGAGTTTGATAATACTACTTTAAGTGTATGTTGTTTGCATGCCAATACTTACTTCTTTTCATCGGAAAGATCGCAGTTAGTTCCGAATCTGATTATCTTTCGCTGCACAAGACGTTTCTTCCTGTTATACAAAGAAAATGAGAAGAAATGAAAAAAGACACTAGTGTTTCATCGCTAGCAGCAGCAGACTTATTACTGACATACTGTGTATTATCAGTTGACAACATTACTGTTTATTATCGTTTATTCCCAACGCATTTGCCCTAGGTGATCAGTTGTGCAATCCCACAACCATAAAAATAGTTTTAATAAACTAACTCAACCACCAATCCACCCAATCAGTCACAAATGCACAAACTGTGTTACTACAGCAGGATAACAGAGTACCCAAAGACAACCTGCAACGTTTAGCCAAATTAAAATGCACCCTTTCTACATGTGACTGAGGTAATATCATAAATAAAAAACTGCTCGGTCAGGCATCATGTCTGGAGGTGGAAATCAAGGGAGGTAATCGCTATATACCACCAAAGCCCCATACCTCCAAAACTTTCTACAAGTATCAGCTGACATAGTTTGCCCAATGCAAATGTTTAACTTTTTCTTTAACTGATATTAGTACTATTTAACCTCATTGAAGCGCCAATGAATGACAACTATTAGATTGTATGACAAAACTACCCCCAATATTGCCTTTATGTTAAAGTGGTTATAAAGGAAAAATTATTGTCTTATGTGAAAGGGCTCGTGACACTATAGAGTAGTTATTTTATGATTTTTCGTTTAATTGCTTTGTTGTTGAGATATTTCATTTTACTTATCATGTGCATGCGAATTACATCACACATTCATACATAATGAGTTACACAGAAAACGAAATATGTGGGTGATTGCCAACTCAAATTTCTTCCAAAACACATTGTATTTTACTGGCATACTAGCATGCTAGCACAGAGATTCATTGTATTTCACAACGTAAACACACTGAAATACATCAACAACCAAGTATGTGAACAAGAAATTATCCAATAATTTACTCTACAGTTTTAAGAGTTTTTTTAGATAAGACAATATTAATCTTCGCTGCATAGACACTTTAAAAGAGCATCTCAAACGCAAAATGCAACAGTTTTTCTTCCTATTCAAAAAAATGCATTGAGGAATATGGCGTACCAAATAATCCATAAACTGTACTCTGTATTAGGATTGAAATCAATTAGAGAAGTGTACAAAAAGACGTGTTTAAATATTGCATGTTACCTGGCCAACTCAGCATATAAGTAGATTTCAACATTTTATCGGGATATTACGTGCAAAAATGAGACCCTTGCAGCCTAATATTGATTACATACTAACACCGCAAGCTTTTGTGGCTGATTTCGCTGATGTGGCTGAAAAGATTGATTTCGTTTAGCGGTAACGGCAGTTGGTTGTCGTTAATTGATGTGGTCAAAGACTTCATAAAAGCTAATTATATTGCATCAAAACAAATCAAAACAAAACACGATAACATACCCAGCGCATGCGTTGAACAGACAAGCTAGACGTCACCTTTAAAATTCATGTTTTTAATAATGAATGGAAATCGAATTTATCCTAAACTAATAGCCTAACAACATTGTGACATTCGCACATAGCTAAACTGTGAAATAACATTTGCTACTTCATTCACAACGTCTTACTCAACTTCTTTGGATAAATGGTAATAAGTCAAACAAACAATGCAATAATTAACCACATAAATCTGTAAAAAGTTTCCATAAAAAGCACGGAATGCCTCAAACAACGTCACACCCGGAGTGTTTTCCCTGGACCTTAAACTCCTTAAGAACCCGTTTGGGACGTGTTTATACTGTAAGCCGCGTCCCAGAACCCGTTACGGACGCGATCGGAACATTAGGTTACTTCTGAGCAGTACTGTGCCTTACACTGAAAACGCACTCATGTATCTTTGTTCAACAAAATCAACTGTGCATGCTATTATTAAAACCCACAAGAGAATACCAACCACCCACCCCGGTGGAATCACAAAAGTAGTGCTCACTCCCACGTAAGTAGACCCTATCAGCGGTTAAAACCGAAAGTAGACGGGGACTGTGCTACTTTCGGCTTAGTATAACATTCTGTAAAGACCTTTCGATTGTACTGTACAGGTAGGGGAAAGAGAACTCAAAGAAATTAAAGACAAAATGAACAAAAAAACTATGAACTAAAACCAAACTAAAATTATAAATAAATACCTTTTGCTAAAACTTGACGAGGACGAGTCACTATCTGAATAATTGCGCTCGGTGTCCTCCTATATTAAATATAGGGCAATGAAGTTAACTCGAAATAATAACCGTAAAAGTTGAACTACAACTACAGTGTGTACTCGACCATTTTTTTCGCCGACCGCACTACTGATCCCTATGATATAATCTTAAAATGAGACCTCTGTAGCGGCGGCCATCTCTAGCTGTCCCAATTTTGCAGTAAGTACCTACCTAGTATGAAAGGTTTTGCGGATTGGCTTACCAGGAAAAAAGTAATCATTGTAATTAATTTCTATAGTTTTGTTATTCATCGTTATAATGAACCAACCACAAAGCCTGTTCATATAGGTGTTCATATAGGTTATATACAGATCAATTGACCGTACTATACATAAGAACGCCATTAAGTGTCTAAAAATATACTATAAAATGTTTCTCGAATCGGATTGGCTAAAAGTGTCCAACTAATGGCACACTAATGCCGGATTTCCATTAGACGAAATTTTCCGCTCGGACGGGAATTTTTCTTTGTCTTTTCTAATTAGTTCCAGCAGAGAAATCACAAGCCGAAGAAAAATTCCGCTCCGCGCGGAAAATTCCGCCTAATGGAAATACGGTTAAAAAGCGTGCAAAATTACACCTCTTCAAGAAAGCATTTTTAAAAGTGCGCAATTATACTCGTGAGTTTCTCTTACCTCAAATAGCACTCGTCCTTCGAACTCGTGGTATAAGCGAGTTCGGAAATGCGATTGCGCATCCAAATGACGCGTTCTACGTCGGGATAATAATTCCATTTCAATACTTACAGTACTATTTAAATGGAAATTTTTATCCCAACGCAGAACGCGTCATTTGGATGCGCAATCGGAATTCCGAACTCGCTTATTCTGATAGTCTTTGAAAAACTCACTCGTGCATGCTTTACCCAAATTGCACTCGAAACACTACTATTATCTACAGCTATAATATAAGTGCTTAAAGAGGTGGCCGAGAGAAGCAAGGGTGCCCTGTAACTGGTAATTAACTTGCAACAACTTGATGTAAAACTAGTGCACTGCTTTACACAATGCCAATTTGATGTACAACAACTTGATGTGAGACTAGTGCACTAGCTTTAAACAATGCCAATTTCAGTCAACTGATACGAAACACTCTCATCAGTGGCATTCCCTTTTGATGTCATTGAAATCGACCCCCTATAAAATTTGTAACACCAGTGTCGTTATTACAGTACGACGTCAAGTTCTTGCAATATTCGTTCCCAGACACTTTATTCCCACGTTAGACGGTATGATATCATTTTTTTCTCAAAAATAAATCACACTATGATAAACCCTAAATTTTTCTGAATCTGTATTCGTGGCATAGACGCTTCCGTTCGTAGCATACACACTTCAGATAATCATACTAATTATGCAGAAAGAGAAAGAAAATTCCACGAGTTATGTTCGAAATCGAGATGTGACTCGGGTTATAGTCAGTAGTATAGATGGTCTGAGAAACTCAATAAATATTCAGTAGAACTCATTATCTATTTCATTGTCTAGGTTTATGCAGATTTGTGCACCTTCATGATCATGTGCCTATTGAATATTGAGGTTAACAACCAATAAGGAGGATTCGGAAAAGCACTTATCCATGAGTTTGAACAATGGAGAGTTAAAGCACAGTTATTGGTTGATCGCCACAAAATAAATTGGCACGTGATAACGAAGGTGCACAGAGTTTGCATAAACCGAGATCAACATAGATGATGAGTTCTATTGAATTTTGAACTAGCTTCCAGACCATCTACTCTACTGATTATGGTCGGGTGTAAAATTCATGCGACCTCATGTATTTTCTAAATGAATTCAATGTGATCACATGTGTATTTGAAAATTTGAAGCAAGACATGTGGAATATTAGTAAGCGATTATTTTCATTATGTATACCCGTATTGCTCTTGTATCTTAAACGCACAACCTAAAATTAAAGTACTGTAAGTCTAGTCCGTTCGTTGTCGCTCTACTGGTGCAACGGCAAAAAACGTCAACTCCCGTCGCAAAAATCAAAAGTGACGGGAGCACACGTAAATGCATTAGATCCAAACTTTTTTATATCCGGTCGCGCTTATTGGTCGTAAAATTATTGGTCGTTCGATTAAGGTCCCTAATTTAAATAATTGTTTTAGGTGGTCCATGCATTACATGTATGTACATGTATGGTTCTCTACATTATAATCATACGTGTATTTGTCTCTTGCATGAACGTAAACAAGAACGTCGGCTACATCTAGTATTAAATTGTTGACATATAAACAAGCCATATAAATAAACGTACCTCAAGCGATTCCTGAAACGTCGTGGCTTGGTATTGAGCATATTTGGCTATCGTTGAATATGACCTGGAATATGACACAACACTTTACTAATATCATGATAATGATGCCTCCAATATTTCAGCCTTGACAGTCACGAACTTGTTATTAATTCATGATACAAGAATAAAGGGAATCAGTACCGTATCGCTCTTTGGGTACCCCAATGAAGCGCATGCATAAATTAGGACAACTTCCACCCCGATTTTCTCTTAAATTATAAAAACCCCCAGGTTGGTCTCGGTTTTCAGCTAGCTAACGTCTAGGCGTTTGAACATCGTGATAAAACACGCTGTTTTGTGTAAGACATGAAACATTTTAAAATTTTTATCATGTCACACGCACACAAACGCATAGACAAAATAATACAATGGCGGTAATTTCATATAGAGATTGTGTTGTCAACGCCTGCGTTGGGTTGAATGTGCAGAGATGGAGAATAAATTTCTAACGAATGATAGTAGTTGTCATTCTATAAGCAGAAGGACAAAAGCGCACAACAGATTTAATCAGCGTTGAAAAGCTCGTGTTACTGTACATTTTGTATGTTGCAGGCGTTTTGTTCGGTTAACAGCTAGTAGAAAAATATCTTAATTACGCAACTAGCAGATAACTGAATAAAAAAGTAAGCGTAGTTGCTGATAACTTCCATAACTTCGAGAAAATTTTTAGATGCTTCTCAGAGTTTATTTATTGAACAGAGCTTTTAAAAGTTTACGTAAAGGAATACTTCAGTGCTCAAGACAACACTTGTTCAATTGTCTTATTAGTGTTACGTGGCTATAGTTATATGTAATATTTGAACGAGAGCGAGTGTTTCACCGAGATATCCAAACACGAGAAAACAATGCATGAAAACACGAGCGCGAAGCGCGAGTGTTTTTGCTAATTGTTTTCGAGTGTTTGGATATCACGGTAAGACACGAGCTCGAGTTGTTTAAATATCTTCCCAAAAGAATTCAAAAGTGACGCTTGGCTGAATTATGTTCAAAAGCATATAAGACTGTATATGGATTTCAAATTTTCACTCTCTAACAGTTGCTCGGAAATGAACTGAGTTGATTTAGAGCATTCTGTGTTAATGAGCGTAATATAACGTTTAATTTTTTGTGAGTATGAAGTAATAGTCTTTTGAGAAATAAAGGGTTTGTGTGTTGCGTTTTGTGTGCAGTAGTTTGCTTTATTTTTGAAAAATTACAAAGTTTGCATATATAATTAAGAAATGTGATGAAAATCACTAGTGATTTTTATCATATTTCTTAATTATATATGCCGATAAATGCAGTGTACAATTATTGGCGAGGTGTTTCATCGAGACATCCAAATGCAATCTCGTGATCAAATGCGTCTTTGTAATTGGTTTATTTGCTCATTAATTATTCATGAGTTTGAGAAAATTATTTGCTAGTTGCGTGTTTGAGATATTTTTCGGCTAACTGTTAACCAATCAAAACGCCTGCAACAAACAAAATTTATAAAAGCACAAGCTATTCGAAGCTGAATAAATCTGTTCTGCGCTCTTATCCTTCTGCTTGTAGATGAAAAAAATGACAACTAATATCATTACTCGTTGTCAATTTATTTTCAATTTCTGCACATCCAAGCTGGATACAAATATTCCGTATGAAATGCTTGAACTGATTGTCGTACCTGCTACTTTCACACAGCCAAACTTTTCGTCCTTCGTCATCCACGTTTTCATCGGACAACTGCTGCTTCTAAACCAAAATGAAAGATGGCATTATTATATTCTCCAAATACTCATGCGCCAAATGACGTCCCTGGTTAGACAAAAAGCCAAATTTAGCCAATCGTTCTTTGATACATTTCATTAGTGACATCACCGGTTAGTTGCATGAATTTCGTTCCGAGTAAGGGGACAGTTAATCACCTCACCTCCGTATATCCAGACACTAAAAATTTTCTTACTGTAAATCATGTTTCACAAAAATAAACTACACGGTGACGATAGCCAAATAACGGACTTTAGGATCCCGCAATAAAAACAATTACGAAAATCTTTATTTCGTGAACACCTTAAGGACTGCTTGGAGTGAATTGGTAGATATAATATCTCATTGATTTTCTACCAATCACAGCAGTTCGTTCCAGAATATTGTGCAAAAGTTTGCACATATTGCAAAGTGAAATCACGCATTCATATTACAGAAGTATTTCATTAAATCAATAATAAAACGTACCTGAGTACGAACTTCCACCTCGTGATCGGCATGGGCGTTTAGTAACGCTTTTGTTGAAAACAAGCTAAGATCTGCAACAACGTAATGGCAAAATTTTTACGTTAAGCCTGGTTGACATATGATAGCTGCTATCGCTGAAACAAACGAGCAATCACAGCAATCCTGGCAATCGCAACTCTCGCATATGGTCGCTGCGACCACATGCGACTCTTCGGCCATGATTTGGAATAATTTCGCAACTTTGGTCCAAGCATTGAATTTCTTGTACAGATCATTATACTGTAACTGCGGGAGTTTTTGTAACATACATGTAGACTGTTAAATTTCTACACTACTGTACATGTAGTTCCATAAATAGAATGTTACGAAGTACACGCCGACTTTCCAAGTCATCCATCAGGAGCCGGTTGTTCAAAGCTCGCAGTTAGTGAAAAGTTGAAAAGCAAAGTTATTGGGGTCTGTTTGTTGAAACCTTGTCGCTATTTGACATAACTGTTGTAAACTGGTTTAAGAGTTACAGTATGATGTGAATTTTCAACGAAAAGTGTGGGTCCTAATACACTAAACCAAAGCAAAGGGTTATCGTTTAACCCTGGGCTAGCGTTAGCCCACTATTGAACAACTCAGCACTGCATGTTTATGATCGATCGTGTGATGAGGATAAGGTGATAATGTAATACCATGTACATCTGTGGGATGCCTTCTGACATCTTGGGTCGCTTAATACCTGAAGCATTGCCCACAAATGATAAGTCGGTTCGTAGTTCAGCGATCACAACGATCATATGTAAACCAAGGTTCAGAGTAAACATTAAAACTCGAACCCTATAAGGATACTATCGCAGCGAAGGTTCATGCCAAGCTAGAGATCTACATACAGTTACTCCCAGTAGCTGTTTTTACTCCGGCCATGCAGGCCACTGTCCGAAGTCTGAATGTAAGCTGTGTTCGC
Organism: Pteroeides caledonicum; assembly: GCA_026546875.1. Lineage (NCBI taxonomy): Eukaryota > Metazoa > Cnidaria > Anthozoa > Scleralcyonacea > Pennatulidae > Pteroeides > Pteroeides caledonicum. The sequence goes on from JAOBAZ010282162.1 coordinate 10,516, forward strand.
TGTTCCTGTCGACATAATTGGTCAATTTTTTTTAGGATTATGTCATCCCAAAAGCCTTTGCAACTCGGCGCATGCTTGTATCACTAAGCACGAGGTCGTTCTTTTCTTTGCGATCTCAGACAACAAATTGTTGCGAGAAGTGGCTTTATTTCGCTCACTCTGCTTACAATTACACAGGCCGAATGCGGTAGGCCTACATTAACAGAAGCCGGGCAATTATTTTGAAACGGACTGTTCCGCGTCTTTCGAAATATACCGAAAGGTACTATCAAATTGCTATACAAAACGCTATACAAAATGCTATTACAAATGCTGTTGAAATACCGAGAAAAATGCTACCAAGACATGTACAAACGAGCACGATAGCGTACAAATATTACTGCTGACAAACTGTAGTGACAATAATACTCATGATAATACTGAGAGCTCAAAGGAAGACAGAACATCAGGTAACATGCTGGATATATCAACAATTTCAAAACTGCGTCTGCGTACCAAAGCTATATGAAGTGTTCTAAAGTAATAGTTATAATTCTATTAATTGCTTGTAGCAAAGATTTTATAAATAAAGTAGTTCATTATATGTTTTATATTTTGTCAAGCGCTTCGCCTTTACTTGAATGTTTTCCAACATTAGGTTGTCCATACTTGCACATTATGCAAATTAATTATGCACATTATGCAAAATAAAAGTCGTGATATTGCACACAACGATGCGTATATAATGCTAACGTTGTTCATTTTACCATATAGCTACAATTTGTTTACGTTTGAGCTATTTGGGTAGGAGACTTTTGTTTCGAGCTCGATGATCACATGCAGCTCTCCTAATATCTAGCCTCAAACTCCTTTTCGCGCTTACGCTTAGGTACCTAATATCCTGCCTGAGTTAACACCTAACGGGCGTCTTGTTTTATTTAAAATGGGGACAATAAAGTTGACAAAAAAACATTTAATGGAGCAACACAAATGTCCGCGCTCGCAAATTTTCATTTTATATAATTAAAACAATCTTAGTTAAGATGTTGAAATATTCCTAGAAATAAGAACTTAGTTAATTAGAAATAAGAACCAGAACATTTATAAGAAATAAGAACTTATGTTCTTATTTCTTATAAATGTTCTGGTTTAACGTTTTTAGCATCATTTCAGTTACGGACCAATAACCTCACAAAGCACAACAGCGAAGCACAACAGCTGCAGAGTCAGACAAAAAACTATGTCAAAGCTTTACTTACCGATTCCTAAAGCTTTATCTAGTCCTCGAATAACGGTAATGGGCTGCGACGGAGAAAGGCAGAGATTTTGGAGCACAGGGGAATGTGCCTCGGCCTTACTTTCCACCTTAAACATCGAAGGAAAGACAACAATTTAAAACTAAATGTGTCCTTTTCTTATATTTGTATACATGACAAAAACATTGGATTCTGACTCAGAAGTATCTTTTCACCAAACACTGTACTGTACACAAAACAAGGCAGCGTGCGCACTAACATCCTCCACTACTAACGTCACCAATCTAATTAATCAGCGTATGGCCGTGAGGGCCCACACAAGATTCGACTGCACCCAAACAAGGGCAAGGTGACACTTTCGACCATTAACATATATACGCAATACCTTCAGAAACATTTTACGACTACTTTGAAGCGCATGATAAAACGACAATTTTTCTTAGAGTAAACATGTTTCGACATTCTTACGGCATTATCAGTACAAGTAATAAGTACAACTTGTATTATTAATATTACAGTCTAAATGTGCTGAAAATATGATATGAATAAATGAGTGCCAGAATAAGGTGTTGTATTTATTACATGAAGGAATGAATTATGAATACACTATAGTCCAATAGCAAGTGAAATGTATATTACAAGAATCGTCTTGTAATACTGAACTTAGGTGTTATGTTGAGGTTTGAGTTCAGGGGCTGAATCAATCATTTTGAAGCAAGAGGATATATAGCATAATTTTTTATAAGGGAAACATAATGAAGATGTTTATAGGCGTGTGAGTTTCTGTCGGACGATGTGTGTACTCTACTTCATAAGCATACGGCATGATTAATACGACATAAGAATATCGAAACATGTTTACTCCACTAAAAGTTGTCGTCTTTATCAAAGGTGCTTTAACATTAGTGCTTTTACGTAATTATGGAAAAGTCTACTTTGAAACAGTTAAGAAAAGAATACAATAGCTCACTTACACATATGCTTGGAGTTGGTGGAGATAGTTTTTCCACAGGACATGGAGGCATAGGTGGATCGGGTGGTTGGGGCAAGGCACCAGGTTCCCGGAGAAGACTGACCTTGACACTACCGAGTCCACTTAGACCAGTGCCTTGTTGACTAGACTTCCGTAGTTCTGATGGCGAAAGCAACGAATAATGCCGTGACGGTGACAATAGTCCAGGGGACATCAAGGACGGTGACAGCAGTGGGGGACTACTAACGCTCAATGAAGACGACGAAGGAACCCTAACGGTAAGTGGTTGCGACGGAGAGTTGTTCGTTACAGCTGATTCACTTGCTAAGGGAACAGCAGATAAAACAGGGTCTCTTGACGTTAGTAGCATACCACTTAGTTTGTTATCGAAGTTTTCGGTTGACGAATTAGGCGCAGTGGTGACCGTAGTGTTAGACTTTAACATCGCACAATTTTGCGAGTTGATAATGCTCAAAGGCATTCCCGTTTGGGGGTCAATTTGAAAATTTAGTAAAGACGCAGGAATGTTGGATGCACTATTACTTGTCGGCATTGCCGGTGAACTAGTTACCGAGACTGACTGCGGCGGTTGTGAAGACGTAAACTGTGCATGAGTAGTAGAGGAAATAGTGGACGAGAGGCCGACGGGTGGGGATAAACCAGAAATTGAGCTTGACTCACATAGAGGAGCGGAAGCGGTGGTTTGGAAATGACTTGCTATATTTTGGGTGTTGGGCGATGATGAATATGCAGGGGGCGCATAACCATTCGACATTGATTGTATATTTTGAAAAGATAAATTATTAACACGAGGAGGACTAGTAGATGAAGGGGGATAAGTCATGTTAGTCGAGGGCTTCTCGTGGTATACTCCATTAGATTGCATAGGATTGTGTGAGACGGATGAACTGATTGGTACTGATGCGTTATTGTTTGGTGCGTTTGAGGTCCCGTTCACCATCACCACAGGTGAACCAGGGTGAGCAAATTGGGTGTTCCCTTGCGTGGATGGTGCCAGTTGAACATTATATGGTGGTACTGGTTGCTGCTGCTGTTGCTGTTGTGGTGGTGGTGGCTGTTGGTGCGAAGCTGGTAACAACTGCTGGCCTTGAGGTGTTTGTTGGTTTGGCAGTGGCTGGAAAGTTTGACCATTTTTCGTTTGCTGAAAAATGTTCATCATGCAATCAAAACAGGTAATTCTATAAAACCTGATTGGTTTTTTGACATGGACACTAAGTGGAAGTGCCTATCATGCCAATCTACACTCAATTACATCACAAATACCAGTTCTCCGACACCCGAGAAAATTGTCAAAACCATCTATAAACCGCATATAACCCTTAAAATTTTGTACTTACTCATTGGAAAGAAAACTATAGCGTGACCTCTAGCGAGCACAAGAGCAATACTACACTTCAAGTAAGCGATAAACGTTTTCATCGTAGACATGTTTAGAAATATTCAGTGGGCCAAAAAAAGGTGCACTTCAAGCTACGTTACAATCACTACTGTCCACGTGCAGCGGTTATTTAGGTTTGATATTTGATCCGATAAAGTTAACATTGGGCCACTGCCACTGATAGGAGAATAGAGTATTAAGTTTTCATTTGTAACGACAGCGAGTACATGGTACTGTACATATGCAAATTGCTTCTTTAACAAACCTATCATATGCATAACATTGTTCCTTGGTTTTATTGTTGTGTTTTGTCTACGCAATAATTATGATGGCCGAGAAATGTATATTGGGTGCACCAAAAAGTACAACCTCGGAATTTCTTTTAAAAATCCACTTTGTTCTTAAGCACAGAAAATTTTAGACCCCTGGAAATTGAAAAGTTAGAGTTTCTAATGGACAGGTCTAAAT
>JAOBAZ010282273.1:0-14586 GCA_026546875.1 Pteroeides caledonicum
CTATCAGCGAAAAGGTGGTGAACTGCCAAATGCGTGAAAAAGTTTTGCTGACGTTTCGAGCGAAGGCCCTTCATCAGTGCAAACTGAGTATGTATAGTATGTATATAACAAAAGTCTAAATAATATTATTTACATTTTAAACAGACGTTAATATCTCAAGTATGAAGCGATATATAAAAAAACTACAAGAGCCGGATTGAAATATTTTTTTTAAAAAAAACTTTCAACTAAGTTTGCCTCTTAAGTATATAGAGGTGAATTTATCCTATTTTGTACGGTGAATTAATAAGTAAACAACTTAACATACTATATCACTAATAAACAATGGTTACTATTACCTTGGAAGACAAAGGAAAAATACAAGATGCATTCTTTTTAAAATCACAATAGACCAACACTGCATCTTCTGCAGCACCATCATTAGGATCAAGCCAGTAGTTCCCTGCAAAATATATATTATGTTTGAAAAATATCACATATTATATGTGAAAAATCACCTGACATTGTATTAACTATTTCTTAAGACTAGTTACTGGTTACGAAGATTGCGTGAAAATAACAGCTAGACTGGGAAACGTTTCTCTTGTAATGCCTTCGTTATTATATAGTGTAAATAGCACTATAAAGAGAATTCCACTGTCTAGCAGCAGTAACAACTTCCAACTAAAACCAATACAATATACCTATTGGCTATGTTATCAACTAACAGCTTAGAACAGTATATTTATCAATTTACGACGATAACAAAATATGGTTCCAATTAAACTAATGATAAACGGCTCTTGTTTCCAGGCTCTTTTATTTGACCCTCCTATTTCGGTATAAACTCATGACCGTAAGATTAGTTGTAGTCTATTGAACAATTACATTATGAGCTCGGGATTCGTATAACCTATTCCAGGGCGCGATCGACTTTTATTGTTTTACGTAGGCCAACGCCAGGCGATTTTACTTGCCCAATGTGGACCCACGGTCCAGAAAGGGATAAGCTATCAGTTACAGAAATCGAGAGAGAATAATCTAATAGTTCTAGTAGAAATACAAAGTTAGGATTAGTATTCCACAAGATGTTTAATAATTTATTCGTATATTTAAAAAAAAAACAGGCTACAAACCGCGGTTTGTCGCTCCTCACTGTCTATCAACGAATAGATATCAAGTATAGCGTAGCCAGTCAAATTGCTTAATTTACAATATACTAGTAGCCTTTTACTAATATCATAAAAAATGCCCGAATCAGTTTAATTGGAAAAGTCGTCCAAAATGTTCAGGTGCTACGTAGACAATACTAACTACAAGATGAAACAGCGACAAAGTGTCAAATGTGTAAAACATTCGACATTGTACCAGCTTTGACTTGGTTTACCATTTCATATTTTATTTTTTATGCTCTCAAAACTTACCATTTTCGAGGTGAGGATAATCGTTAAAAAGATTATTACAAGTTAATGCTGGACTGCGTTGTGTTCCCAATGGTTTCTTGTAACTTGACAAGTCATCATTGACTACATTGAATTGTTTTAACAGTTCAAGACCCTTCAAAAACAAACATTTTGAAGATATTGTCATATGTACGACCTTATCACGAATTGAAATTTGATCGCCTTGGTTTATGAAGCATTTGTCAAAAATATATTTTTTTTTTCAAATAAGATCACGTTTTTCTGCATATATAAAAATGAGATAATTTTATAAAGATTCCAACTCTCTCGTTATGGTCAGCAATACTATTGTAATAATTTCAAAAACATAATAGCCCAAGTCGCAAAGTATAACCTTGATTATACAATAATTTTTCGCTTTTTACTTTTAATTTCGCGCAAATTACTGTTCTCCCAAGTATGATATTAAAATTTTGTCAGTGATTCCTGTAATCGCAAATCATCATGGTGAAATTTGTCATTTGAGCACCGCATGCAATATATACAAGAACCGCTTGAGCTTGACTAATTGCATTGATTCCTATACAAATAGTTGAAAACTTTGTGGGCGACTATCACTACATATATAGAGTATGAGATTTAAGAAATGACTATAAAAAAAGCGATATTTAGTACTCCACGAGAATACATTATATCATGCTACAAACATCTGTTGTAGTTCTTAGTAAAATATTGCATTAGGTTAAAACACTAGGAAAAATCAGGAAGAATAGTTCTTATTAATAACAACCACGATGAACCTACTCGACCTAAATTCGTTTACTAGACACCAAATATATAAGAACTATTTCAACTTGGGTTGAAAAACAATAGTTCTTTTTTAAATGTGTATCTTGTTGATACATTTGTTAGGCTGATGGTAGCCTAGGCAGCCCCCATAACTTCTCCACATCATAACTATAAGTACGTCGGAATCTTAAGGCAGTAAAAAAACACATTATAATAAAGCATAATGTGGTAGAATATATTATTTAATGTTTGTCTAACACTGCTATCGGACAACGAAAAATCGTTGCCTCAAGCGAGAATCGAACTTACACCTTCGGGTTTCTTACCATATATTATAATAGTTCTATTAACTTACAAAATTTTCTGGGAAGTTACTCTCGTCAAGACGAATTTTTTCCTAAATAAAGAAAGGTTGTTAAATTTGAAAAAATGCTACCAATACTTTTTCAAAATGGGTACAATGTGACATTAGTGTGTTCTGTAGAACTCTACATACCCTGTAAGCATGATAATAACTTGGTGGTCTAGATAAACTGTCGGAAGAAGGAGAACCAGTATCCTTGTAAAAACAAAAACTTAATAAGAGTCATACATTTTAGTTCTATTCTAATGAACTAAACTGAAGGATTTACAAGCATTTCAACCAATTTATCCGTGAATTGCAAATTAAACTGTGGCAATTTTGAAATATTTCTCATTTTTTAAGATGTCCTCAAGGTACTTTAATTTTTGAAAGTAAAAGTGTAAACAAAGCTATCTGTAATACGCCATCTTGTAGTATATTTACTGTAGATCTAACAAAATGACGTCAAGACCAGGAAAACATTCTACAACTTATAAATAATTGCCGAAATATCGGAGGGATGTAGTTCACTTCAAGGGAGACGCCAACTACAACACCGCCCGAGATTTTTACCATTATAATAACTTGACAACTGGTCAATATAAAAAATAAATTTACAAAGGTTGTGACGTCACGCATATCCAACTGTGGCTACGCATACCGCGGAAAATATTCAAGAAATATTTCATATTTAAAAAGATAATACTTAAATAAGACCAAGAACGGTAAAAACATCTGGGAAAATTTCTGTATGAATTAAACGTTTCTTTCAAGTAAAATAAACTTAATTTTGTTTGCTATTTCCCTTATTAATCGGCGCAGATTTTTGGATTTGTTAAAAAAACAATGCCGAGCTAATAATGAAGCTGCATATGAAGTATACGGTGCTTACCCAAGGTCCACCAGGTGGACCAGGAGGTCCGGGTGGCCCCTAAAAATAAAGAGATGAAAAGAAAAAATAAAAAGATTTTTACTTTAAATGTATTTTACTTTAATTTAACCTTGCGGGTTTTCTAGCAGGGGTGACAACAACAGCCTCAATAATTCACGAGGAAAACACAAAAGAGATCATCACTGTTAAGAGTGTTTTTATATCTGATAAAGATTTCTCCTACTCTACATAAACTTATAACTTTGACTTTCTCGGCTTGCAAATTGTCAAAATTACTTCGCCAATGAACTCGCTAGATGGGTCGTTTTTAAGCCATTTAAAACACTCGCAGTACAGTACGTGTTTTTTCAGATATAATATCTCTATATTATATCTGCAAGCACGGCGGAGTGACGTTAATTTGGGGGGGGGGCTATATTCATATATTTTTGGTCACATACCGTAAAAACAAAAGAAACATTTTCACTTTCAAAGAAATCAGTAATGTAGAACATGAATATATGAATATAGCCCCCCAATTAACATCGCTCAGCCGTGCTTGATCTGAAAAAGCACCTGCTCGTATTTTAAATAGTACTTAAGAAGTTGATCTGTTCTCCTTACCCAATTTTCTAGCTCTAGATATAATTTATTGGAAACAAAACTCGTATTTAAGTTTAAGGATTCTTCTACTGGGAGTACCATTGCTTTGGCCTGTTTATTTATTTTATTGTATTGTATGAGATTTCAGTGCTCTACAGTATATCAAACAAACTATAGTATCACATTATTTGACATTTCACTTGCTTACAAATTATTGTGGGAGAACTTGAATACAACAACTTTAACCATTGACATAACCAATTTTAAAATTGTCAAGTCTAAAATTAACCTGCAACTTATACACCAGGGCAAGAACACTACCGGTACATGTACTGCATATACAGAAAGGGCTTTGTGACTTCAACAAGGTCTTGGTAGCTCATAAGAATGCCCTGATACTATTACTGGTATTGCTTTTTCTCCCAATACGTATAATCCTGGGTCATAATATGTATAATCTAAATTTGCATTTGTATTTCAGCAACCAAAAGCAAGTTACCCACATTACCAACTGAACAGATAAGCAGATTTTTAGTACAATTATTCATTTTATGAATGCTGCCCAGTTGCTTAATCTAAAGCTGAAACAGGTCAGATGGCAAAAGTTAGCCATTTTATACTATTTAAAGTCTAACATCAAGAACTACATGTATAGAACTAAATCAAAAGCAATAAAAACCTTATCAAATAACTTTTTGAGCACTTTAAAATGAGCTAATATCCCAAAAAAGGTTTATATTACACATGTAATAAATGTATATGGTACGGTACTTCTGTTACTCCAAAACATAAATGAGCATTAACTACACCAACACTAAGTGCCTGTAATAGCTTTCAGAACATGTTGAAAAAATATTAAGGATGTGGTTGAATTTGCTCCCACTATTCAAAAGTGAAACATGCTCAATTATGCATGGATCAAGTATGCATGTATTTATCACATGTAGCCTAAATTAACTGGTATACACTACAAAAGGAGTGAAAGGAAAAAAATATTTACATATCACATTGTTAGAACATTCTTGAGTTTTACTTAAGAATTGTTAAAGTCTAAATATAATCTGTAGCACACGTTTCAAAATCAAACAACAAAAATCCAAACTTTTCCTTGGTAAACTAAAAAGACGTGAACAGTTTTAGACTTTTACACTGTCAAATGACAGAAATAAATACTGACTACCAAAATTAGATATATTATAAAAATATATTTAATTAGAACGTAAACAAATGGCCTAGTTTGAATTACCTGCAAAGAAACATTTTATGCGATTAAATTTAATACCAATTTCAATTTGAATTTAAAATTTTAATTTATCTCTCTAAACCCGTAGTGTGTAACGCTATTGATTATCAACTGCTGATTACAGATAGTGAGTAAAACTATTGATTTTCGTTGATTAAGTACCTACACGTATCTTAAAGAATCGTGGTCTTACCTTGGTTCCTTGTCGTTACCAACTTCACGATGGGATAGGCTAACAGAATAACCGAAAGAATTGTTGGCATCACTTTCTTTGCCAGTGAAGATAATGTAGGATATATTTAGATCAACATTGAATGCTAAACAGCAACACAAAAAGGAGCTGAATAGCAAAAGAAAGCCAGGATTGAATCCTTGCTTTAATGGTAAACCCATAGATAAAATAAAACTATCCAGCAATTGAACGTAACTGTATTTGTGTACGTCTGTATGAAGCAACAGTCAAAACTCAGTATCACTTATCGACGTTATCGTGTGGTGGTGGGTGGGGCAGAGTATATCTTCGGGACGAGATCGGAAATTACGAAAACTGCTTGACCATATATGTATATTATATATCTTTATGTAAATGCTCTGTCAGTAGGTATATCAAAGCAAATCGTTCCAGGGATTAAAGGTTTTTAATAATACATTGAGTTCGACTTTCAGTTCAAATTACTCTGGATAAAACAATTATTTTTTATAATACAAATACAGGTCAGGACATATGACTACGTATTTAGGGGGGCCCAGCCCTTCCTTTCTCACTTCCTCGTACGACGTACAGTGTAATATATACATGTCACTATAAATTGGAAGGAGCGTTTCTTCGAGCTATAGTATATGAGTTGTCGATTCAGTGATTACTGTACCAACAACTCGTGCTGTAACAAGTGAGTAACATAAATGAGTAATAATTTTACAGTATATTAGTTGAATTTGGAAAATGTCATAATTTACTGAAAATTTTGAGTATTTAGTTACACTGATCATTACGTATTGTTTAAAAGTACAATACTGTGACTGTCTATTACAGCTTGTAGACCAGTGCTATTCTTTTTCCAATATGTTTATATTTTAGTTTGGTTTTTTGAGTAATATTGGCCTACTTCAGTTCGTATTTTTTTTTAACTGGGATTTACTGCCATTTGTGGTGAACGAATATTTGCAATAGGCAAGTCAACAGGAATGATGTGGGAGGAAAGTCACGCAACGCCAACGAGAATCCGTTAGTAGAAGTATTTGCTGTTCGATTTCGTGTGACAAAATATTTCATTTCACATCTTAGAAATATTATTTGATCAATGTGTTATTGATCAATTGTGGGGGACCGACTATCGATTATTTGTATTTAAATTATGGAGGTACTCATTACATATTCATATGATTATGATATACACGTCTTAGAAATATTATTTGATCAATTTGTTATTGATCAATTGTCGGGGACCGACTATCGATTATTTATATTTAAATTATGGAGTGACTCATTACATATTCATATGATTATGATATATGCATTGTGATTCGCAATTATCGTGCAGTGCTTTTGGTTTCTCAGGGTTTATGGCTTAGGTTTGTCCAGGTTTGAATAATGCCACTTGGTCAAAAAACAAAGGTTTTTTTAAACCTGCAGTATTGTTTTGCAGATAAGTATTGCTGGCAGTGACAAATAGTGAAATACAATGCAGTAGATATTATGAAAAAACGTTTGCTGTGATGCTTGTAAATTTATATGTTAATTAAATCACACTTTGTTATTCATATTGTGGAACCACACTGTAGGCTAAATGTATACCGGTAATAAATAATCAGTAGAACAGAATAGAGAATGAAAAGAAGGACAACTCAGTCGTTTTGTTCCTTCACAGGACAAAAACTTGGGTTTGGCAAAAAATTTGGATGTGTAACAAACTTGTTGCAAATTTACCAGTAATCATTTAAGGATTTGCATGCATAGCAAACAAATACAGCATTACTCTAGATGATTTTTAGTAAATACCCATTATGCAGATTCACAGTATTTGCAACTTTTGTAAAGTATTTTTTTGTCACCGATTGTTAACTTTGCAAATGGTTAGCCACTGTGAATCAATAGTTTGCAAGAAATCTATGTAAGTTTGCAACTGTACAAACTCAATTTTTCATCCCATCTCACCTTCACTGTCCATAATAATGGACCAGCCATTTTAGCATGCTTATTTCATATTGTGTTAAATTCCATCTACAGTAGCATTTAGACAGAATAAAATCTATCAATGGCTTATATGCCTGCAGGGGTCTTTACCTGGGTGAATAAAATCATGTGGCATCAGCCAGAGCAAGTGGCCATTTGTGGCCAGCACTATTGCACATAGGTTACTGGCAAGAATAATTCTGGACAACATTATGTAATATAATGTATAATGGGAACAAACTTCACAACTTCTCAACATACTTGCCCCCTGTTTGTATTCTATTCTGTATCAGTGCTAAAACTAGCCATGCTAATTTAGTAAGATGTTTGCAGTATATGTAAATTTGGCATAATTATACAGTGGGTTCTAATACATGTATCGTACATGCATATACAGCAGCATAGCAGGTGCTTTCCAGTTTATTTTCATGCAGTGCATATTACATGTTTTGAAGTTGGCTGCATCTCATTATACAAGTTACTGTATTCAATTGCTAGTGGTTCTTTGTTCTTGCAAAACAAGCTCTTAGCTAGTACCAGCTTATCATTTATTTTTATAAGCTGTGACTACATGTTTTCTTGCATACTTGCATACATATATTTATTCTGGGCTCACCCTCTGAATATGGGTTATTTATTAATGACCCACCCTTCAGGGCTTGCACAGAAATTGGTGACGTACCCCTCTGTTAAAAGACAAAAACAAACTAGAAACTTGGCCACAGTTTATGGAATTTACATAAAAAATGGATATAAAACAGTTACTTTATCTTTGATTCATGTGATAAACAAAGCCTGTTACAATCAAAGGTGTCACATACAAAGTACAGTCAGAATATCCGTAAAATTGATGCATTATATTTGTTGTAACCACTGTTGTAACTGCTCTTCCAAGTTGTGTGTTTATAAGTGATGGAAAATCATAAATCTGCCCATCACTTTGTTCATCATCACTAGAATAGCTCAGGCCTGCTTCAGCTCTCAAAATTAAAACATATTCATACATGACCCACCCCTATAAATGTAGTGCACAAATTTTGTTTTTGGCCCACACCTTTTTGCAAGCATGAAAATGATGATACACCAAAATGATAAGGTGAATTTTAATCTAACTTCAGCCAAGAGGTTTTTGTTTGTAAAAAATCGGCATCCTTGTGCAACTCTTTCAGGATGATGCCGTAATATGACTGCTATACTGGGAGATGATTATTATAATCCCGTACCTGCATGTATACACATCCACGGATAATTACATTTGTTGATTAATGAAAATATTAGAATTATGCCTGTAATGTTTTTTGTATTCCCAGACTTTTTATTTTTTAAATTCATTTGTTGTTTTTATTTTTCAGGTACCTGCAATTCTTGTAAGAAGTTGTCTGTTGCTTATTTTTTTGAAAGATGTCTGAAATCGTTGACTGTATTGCCTGGATTGTTCGGAAGACTTGTTGGAGTTTCTATGTTTGTTGTGAGTTCATTTTTTTAAGAATTCTAGATGTACTTGGTTTAATTTTCAACATTCTGGCGTGTCTTACTATCATTCGTTTACCATGCATGATTCAGGAATTTATCCAGATGACAAAGCTCTCTCAGTGGCGTTACGTTGGTTTTGTTCAACTTCTCATTTTTTTAATGGACATTCCTTTTATAACGATGGGACTGTTAACTATTGTTTTCTCTTTTGGACTGGTTTGTTTTCCAATGGTTAGAGAGATTAAAGAAAGGCGAATTAAGTGTGATTACACAAACAAGACCAGTAATGGAATTTTTTATGGCGGATTTAAGCTACGAAAATTAGCAGCACGTTATTTTTTTCAGCATATGTCTGGTGTTCTTTGCCTTCCGTTGCTCTTAATTACTCTTGTGTCTTGGCGATGCTTGATCCTTCTGAGAAAACTTCGCCGCTACAACTATTTTGACTGGAAATGGCGGAAAGAAATTATTATTCAATTTTTTCAGTTATTTGTCGACATACCGTGTGTGCTTGTTTCTTTAATTGTGCTGGTAAGCTGGCGCTCACTGTTTTACATCCGAGAAGTGAAGAAGGAGCGAGCGGATGGCAATAAGTGGAGCACGTGGCGTTTTGTTGGTTTCGAGCATTTTCTGCTTTTGTTCGTCGATTTGTTTTGCTTTATACTCTTCCTAATCACGTTTATAACATGGCGGTCGCCGTTTGTCATCTCTGAACTTCGCCACGAGTGTGAGGACCAGTGGGATGCTCGAAAAGTCGTTACGAAACAATTCTTTTTGATATTTGTTGATATACCGTGTATTATTTGTTTTATCTTCGTGTTGGTAACTATTTGGCGATTACCTCGTTTCATTAAAAACTGTAAGCCCGAAAATGATCAATGGGATGTACGACAAAACTGTTGTTATCAAGCTGCCATGATGTTCATTGATTTTGCTTGCTTCCTTTTGTTTCTGATAATTACATTGACCTTGTGGAGATTATATCCTACCATAAGAGACATACGAAAATACAAGCGACGCATCCGACTTCCAGTGTCTGAAACCGCTGAACACGGTTCTCTATCCCCCAGCCACACTGAGCAGAATGTGATATCAAGGGAAAGCTCGTGGAAAATCAGAAAATCTATCTGTAAACATCTTATCCTTTTATTGGTTGACTTACCAGCGCTCGTGTTGGTGTTCTTTATCCTCTTTACAATATTCCGAATACCATCTTTGATTTCAAAACTTCTCCAGTCTGGTAATTTTTATGCAGAGTTTGCGATGATCGTTTACACTGAAACAGTAAAACTTTTGGTTGACATACTTTTTATGATATTCTTCATCATTCTAATGATAATCCGGCCAATTGCGTCTTGGGTCAGGTTGTTGGAGGATGAAGAACACATTCAGTACCGCCATGTTGCGTTTTACACTCAATGGATACCTGATATGATTAAAAATACCAGAAATGAGTTACCGGTAGCAATAGAGGAAGAGTTCTCATGTTTGAAAGATGGTGTAGCGGTGATAGACGCTCGTATTCGAATGTCTATTGTTTGTGTCGATCATTTAAAGAAGTGGCAGTGGCTTCAGGACAAGGTAATAGAAAATGATCTTTATCCCGAACTACCGCATTTAATTAAGACGTTAATGTGGTACGAGAAACGACGCCCTTATAAAATGAGCCGACTTTATTCTTGTGAACTGCTTTATTTGACAAGACCGGTGCCCTCTGCTCACGATGAAGCACTTTCCCAGCACAAACGCGAAATGGTTGAATTCGAAGGGCATGTTACCTCTGCTTATAAGGAATTGGAAAACTTTTCTCCAGCTAAAGTCCCACTATGGGGAAATAAATGTGGACTATTGACAAGAAGTCGTCAGGAAACCCAAAAAGTACTTCTTGGGTTGCCAGGTGGTAAAGTGTTCTTATTGTTTCTTGTTTTGCTTAACTTACTGTTCATTTATCGTGGTCCCAGGTTAATAATAAATCTCTACCGTCGTTGGTATGATCGCCGTTCTATTGTATTTCGTTCTTGTAAGGAATATCTCCTGGATGTCTTGACATTTTTGCGCATTTTCATCGTACTTTTATCGCTGTATCGGGCTCCATCGCTTCTCCTTGATATTGCCATCGACATCTTTCAAAAACAAAGTTGGAAGGCCGTACGGTCTACTGCGAAACGTTATCCACTAAGGATCCTGGAAGACATAGCGAACCTCATTTCAAAAATTTTTCACTGGCGGACTATCCGATTTCTCTTTACAGCAGTTCTCTTTGGCATTTTGATCCCAGCTGATCTTTTACTCACTGTCCTAAAGCTTGCTGTTGGCAAATGCTTTGCGCAAGTGATTACTGGAGTTTTGTTCTTAGGCCTCCTATTTTTCCCGTTTGCATTTTCTTTCCATTTCGGAGAAAATCTCTTGGCTAGCGGATACGGTATAAAGATAACCTACATCATTGGTGCTTTCTGTCTTTCAGTTGTGGGTCTTCTTGTCGTATTAATAGTTATTTTATTAAAACATAGAGGAACAATGTTTTCTGTTGCTCCCAAGCCATACGATTACATAAGATTGAATTGGGCCAACGCTCACGTTGTTATTTTTGAGATTGTTGAACTATTGCAGCTCGTTGCTTTGGTTTTTAGTGTTGATAATATACCCATGGTCGGAGCTGGAGTTTTGAACAAATTCGCTAATTATTTGTTGTTTAATTTTGCTTCGTTTGAAGTAAAACTATCACTGACTTTGATTGGATTTTTTGTTTGGTTTATTGCATGCGGTGCACCGGTGATTTTCGAGCATATTTTGGAAGATCTCCCTGAAGGGACCTGTGCAAAGAACGATGGATGGAGGTTACTCATGGTTCTGCTGTATAACACTTTGTTTGTTTCTATGTTCGAAGGTCTGTGTGGTCTTCTTGCCTGTGATTATGTCGACAATTTCCATAACAGCAACAGTACATCGTATGTAAACAGTACATTATACTTGTCATTTCTTACTGATAAGCCCGCTATTACTTGCTGGCATGGTGATCATCGCGTCATTGCTCTGTTTGGATTGTGGGGTCTAGTTTGGTACACAATTACGTCTATCATTTATGGTACACAATATGGCGAAGTAGATAGCCCGAGTGTTGACATCGAATTTTCACCAGTCTATAATACTATTGTAAACCTTCTGAAGGCCATTATGGTCGGAGCGGTTGTACTACTTTCTAAAAAATTCTACGTCGTTATGATCGTCTTACTTTTACTAAGTTTGCTTGCAATCTTTATTACGGTTTCTTTCAAGAAAGTTACTGGCTATGTTTCATGTAATTCGGTTGTTACGAGTATCTGCCGGGTTTCGTCCTTCATTATCTTTAGTTTCACCGTAATTTCGGCGATTGTAGCAAAGGAACTGGACGACGAACTTTCTTATATTCCACTCATTGTGTTGTTGGCCGGGAGTGGAGGAACCGTGTTCATCACTTTGGCAGCCGCCATTAAGCTTAGCCACGAAACCGAAACTGAGAAAGAGAGAAAGCAGTTTCGTGAAACACTTCTTGTTCTTGAAAAACGATTAAGTGAAAATGGTTCCCTTGTCCATTCGTGGAGCAGAGAAAAAACAATATGGCGAAGGTTGGTGCGACATGTTTACCAAGCCCAAATCCATGACCGAAACATGGACCCTGGAACCTGGGAAAGAATCACGTATGGGAACAATACAGAACCTCCGCCTTATTATCCACCCCCACCACCTATAGCACCCCGTGTCTCACCTGCGTCAGACTATTACCCACCTCCACCAATTTTGGACTCCCTTGATCCACTTGACGCTCCGCCACGTGCAGAAGAACTCGTTTCTGTGGTAGCAACTGATCCAGCCCTTTCTGCGCCATTACCCACTGAAGACCCAGAAGAACGAAGGGAGATAGAGAAAGCCGTAGAAAGACACGAACCTGAGGTACTTGATGAGGATGATATTGACGATGATATGCCGCATCCACAGGTTAAGGACATTTCTGAAGAGAATCAAATGGGTTTAGGTTCTGACAGTGACGTAGTTGACCCAAGTGTCATTATATACAACCAAGATGTTGTAACCTCCATAGATAATACACCAGAAGTAGGAGATTTTCACTCTTACGACGGCGAAGAGTTTCTACAAAATAGGACCTATCAAGTTCAAAATGTTTTAGAGAAAAGATTAGAAAAAACGAAGATGTCTGGCTTGCAGTGCAATGGCAAAAATTTGCTGCTTTATCTGCAGGATTTCATTCATTTTCGCGCGTTTTCGTATGCTTTTGTTTCACAAATTCCTCTTTGGCGTCAAGCAACAAGTGGCAGTAATTGGACGGGTTTGTTGCATTGTCTTCAAGTGTTGGAGAAGGCCCTGACTGGTAACTACAACAAACCAACTGAATTAGATATATCATTGGGTAGTAGTCGCTCGCCAATCTGTGAACTCAAACCAGATCCTGACCAAGGAGTTCCCCCGGTATTTGTTCCCGAACCACGAGACGCTGAGAGTATCAAACAGCAGTCAAATGACCAAAGAGAAAAGGCGTTAGAAGACCTTAGACGGGTTTTTGTAAACCAACCTATCTGGATAGCCGTATTTGAGAAAGTACTTCCAACCATCGCTGTCATTCGAAGATGGAGTTTTAATGAAGAAACCATGGAATTTGAACTAGTATTACGACGATCTTGTCAGGCAACAATTGTTGGTATTGGTTCGAAAGGAATCAAACTTGCGATAGGCGCAGTAATAGCTCTTCCCAAGAATCTCAAAGGGAAGTTAGAAAGCCAAGAATTGACATTCGAGAAACGTTGTGAGCCAGTTGGCAAGAAAGGTCCTATCTCTGTAACAGTTTCAGATATTCAAATAACTGGGTCTACCAATAAATTTTACTTCTCTTCTAAAGGGAAAAAAATAAGTGTCGAAAAAGCTCTCGATTCCTTGAAAAGTCTCAAATGGAGCTAAATAATAATTTGAAAGTTAGTTTTATTAAACAAATACTCGATATAAACCTCTATTTATAGTTAGTTAGAAACATATACGGTCAGTAAGTAGGTAAGTACTGTATTTTTCATACTGAATGTCTCAATTTTTTGCCACATTTTTAGCTCCAGGCTGTTTGTGCCACACTGATCTCTATATTAACTGGATAGATTGAACTCAGCTCTTGCGTGACCCCACTGGCGGCCATATTTCTACACTACGAAGGAGATGTATTTTTGTCTGTTTTGTGCTACCAGAAGTTGTTGATCTAATGAAAAACCAATTTCAACAAAGAACGTGGCATTTTAAATATTTTATGCGATATAAGACCGGAAACTATTTACACAAGCAGAAATATCTATTTATTAGTTTTCGCTGCCCGCCATATTTAAACACCCAAGAGAAATTTTGTTTTGTTCAATTTCCTTGTTTGTTTTTTCCAAACAGTGACTTTCAGACTAAAAGCGGGCATTTATGATAACTGTAATCTTCCGGACAATTTTTCACATATTGAAGAATGTTGTCTACAAAGTATTAGGAATTTTGTGTTAAAGGCAAAATGGCGGCCAGTGGGGTCAAGCTACATATAGCATTAAGTAAGGTATAGCTAATCCAGTTAATATTGAGATCAGTGGTTTGTGTGCCAGTGCCATTTTATACATGAATTAAAAGAAAATAGCAAGCAATTTTTATTCTTAAATAAAAGAACGTGTAAAACTATTTGATAACTTCTTTTATATA
>JAOBAZ010282384.1:0-14576 GCA_026546875.1 Pteroeides caledonicum
AGACAGACAGACAGACAGACAGACAGACAGACAGACAGACAGACAGACAGACAGACAGACAGACAGACAGACACACAAGAAAGATTAAACTAAAACTTTACATCTTTGTCAGGTTTTCCAATGACAAATAAATCACAAATATCTTTAGCAATAATTTCACATTGGTTCAATAAGGATCCAAGCTTATTCCGTTCATTTATGAACTCACAGCAATTATAAAGGATCTAGTAAAACACCAAAGAAATTTTAGGTTTGGGAGGTTTGGAAGAGGCAGCCCCCAATTTATGGGGGTTTTTTAAAGAGGAAAAAGGTTAAATATTCCAGGGGAGGTAGTTACCAATGTTAAGATAACACAAAAACATTGTCAATGTTATAATAAAGAAATCATCTCATTACACTCTACCATAAATGTAATCAATTTACCTCATAGCTAAATCCTTTAGTTTCATGAATTTTTTTAATCTAAAAAAATAGCATCTAAATTATTCCCTTGACTTAACCATTGAACATGTAAGTTAAACTAGACAATTTTATGTCTGACAGGTGAGCAGGAGGAACACAGGCAGATATACTGGAAAACAGACAGACAGACAGACAGACAGACAGAGAGGCAGGCAGGCAAACAGGCAGAGAGAGAGAGAGAAAGAGAGAAAGAGAGAGAGAGAGAGAGAGAGAGAGAGAGAGAGAGGGAGGGAGAGGGAGGGAGGGAGGGAGGGAGAGAGAGGCAGGCAAGCAGGCAGGCACAGACACACAGACAAAAAAACACTTATATACTACAGGCTCCTGAGGCAAATTTACCAATGTTTTCCAGTTTTTAAATGGTCGAAATTTGCATATCATTTCAGCCTTTTTGAAAGAAAATCTAGGTACAAGAGCCAGCACAGCTACTTCACTATCATTAAGCAATGATAACACTTCAGTTTTTTCTTTAGCTGACAAATGAGTTTCTTCTTCACTCCCACTTTGTTCACTCCAACAATAAACTTTATCAGCAGTTTTGACTTTGGTTGAAATTACATCTGAATAAAAACAAATATCATAAAAGATAGATCCACAGTGAAGATATATATGATATCTTCATGTGTGATAATTTCATTTTACTATTTTTAAGATGTATTTCGCTTCAGTTAATTGTTTTTTAAAAAATACTTTGATCACTTATGTATAGTCTAATAATCTATAATGTATTGCATACAGTTTGAGTGGATATACTGTAACACAGGTCCATACTTTCCCATGTGAACCTGGCATACAGACCCATACAAAACCAATGCATGTTTTAATAAATTACACCTCATTCTCGTTGAAGCATAAAATAAACTCCTTATTAGCTTCACAAGCTTGGTACAGTAAAATATTTTGCTTAACATCTTTTGAGTACAGACCTTGCCCAAACACAGAAGATCTCAAGCAAAATATTTTACCGTATGGACCTTGCATTCAGTTAATATAGTTAACATTTTATCTGCAGCGTTTTTGCTAATTGATACCTATATAATAAACAAAACATTACATGCACTAAAATTCCACTAACATTAAGCATTTTGATTAGTTCCTGAGCAGTTGGTAAACCACTGTATGGACCGGCCAGAGAATTTTTGATCATTTTTAGTCATATAATAAATAGGTGCTTTATTGACTGAGCTTGTTCGGTCCATACAGTTCGCTTGCATGGACCTTGCCTAAAGGCTTGGTCATACATGCGAAAAAAGAACTAGACCAGTATCCTCCTATACAGACCTCTCGCTCAGTCAATAACATATATATACAGTATAAGTAACATTACCATTCATATGGCTATCTTTGACAATCATGGCTTGGGTGTCCTTATTATAATCAATGTCTTGATCATCATCACCATCATGATCTGCATTGTGATCATCACTGTCATCATCAATAATTAAGACATCAACATGATCCCATTTCTTCCCATTTTCCCTTACTTCACTTTTTTTGGGAGATGAGAAAGCCAACATTGTAGCTATTGCTTGATCTAAGCACCCATTATTGGACTCTAAAACATTTTGTAATTCTTCTGTTTCACAATCAGGGAATAATTCTTTCAACTTTTTCACCTCTTGGTCCTCTAAATCTATAAGAATACTCTTCTTAACTGCAACTGGGCTACAAGCTTTGCTTTCTGGTTTCTTGCTAATTTTTCTTTGCTTTGATGGTGTTTCAAGTGTTGACAACTCAAGAAATTCATTATCATCACTAAAGAGACGTTTGTGCCCTTTGCATGGTTTGAGGGATGAAGATTTTGATCCAGCTTCAGCATCTAAAAAAATTGGAGAATTGTAAATTAACAATTGAAAACTTGTTGTGAACTACAGACATTTTATATTAGGTTTTTACTCCCAATCTTACATCACTTGTTTAGAAGAATACTCTAGAATGGAAAGGTTTTGTCATCAACCAGGGCTAGAAGTAACCAGATCTATTGCTTCTCTAGCAACTTCACTTTCAAGTATAAAATGCTTTTTATAGAAGGGGGAGAATGCATTCAGAAAATTTTTTCTAACATGGAACATGTTCCTCCATCTTCAAAATATTGACTTGGGTAATTATGGTATATATATATAGAGAGAGAGGATATTACACGGCAGCGCGAAGATATGGATTTTATTTTTAGTGGTGAAAACAATATTTCACAAACGAGCACAGCGAGTGAGTGAAATATTGTTTTCAACACGAGAAAATAAAATCCATATCTTCAAGCCACCATGCAATGTTGTTTATTATATTGTAGTAAGTCGGAATAACGCAATGTGATTGGCAGGAAAACATCACATGATCAATATCTTCACTAGTGAAGATATGGAATATATCTCACTGTGTATTTGAGTATCTCATTGTCTGCTATATAATAAATTGTTATATTCATATTGACTTACTGTGCTTACAGAAATAGCACAGAAATATAATAAAAACTTTGTGTAAGAAAACAAATTTAAAAATCCTGATAACCCTAGAATGTGTTACAGATACCATCGGAACATTAGGTTAGTTTTGAGCAGTGTAATACCTGTTTTAACTGCAGTATTTCTTGTGCAATCCACATCTCCATTCATTTTTGTTGGTGTATTAAGAAGAATTGAAACAGCTTCTTCCAAACTATTATTTCCAACTGCATTCAAAACATCCTCTTCACTGTAAGAATCTTTAAAAACATCTCTTAAAATATCCACTTTAAAACTTGTCTCAGCATCACCGTTAAGTAGCTCTTCCTCAAATAGTTCATTTTCTTCATGTTTTGGGTTGTCTTTTAAAGAACTGCAACTTGATTCTTCTGCTCTGCTCTGTTTTGATGTTGTGGTGGGCTTTGACGTTTTTAAACTTATATCATCTTTTTTATCATTTGAAAACAACTTTTTAGTATTTTTATTGTCAACAGGTTTATCCACATCTAAATCATAATTTTCCTTTTCCAAATCCTTTTGAAAAATTGAACACTTGCGTTTATATGAGAAGGAAGACAAATTATCCATAGTACAAAAATCCACAATTGAGTTAAATAAATTAAAGTTTTTAGGATTTCAATCACATAAATATTTTCATATATAAATACCATTCCAACCTACAAATATATATTTAATATTAATAAGAACAACCATAAAGTAACAAATTTTTTAATGTTTTCTCTTATTACTATTCAATTTGTAACACAAATCTTGAATTAGATATAAAGAAAACATTTGCGAATTACTTTATTATATACTTATAGGTACAGTAACATAACATTGTAGACCTGGGATACAACATATTATATCTAAATTTAAATCTAACCTTTTCTAAGAAGGTCACGCACAAGTTGAGCTTTGTTTAATTTACACATCTTTCAGTAAGGTGGTTAAAGGTATTGCAGATACAATTTTAAGATATCACGTTCTTGAAGTTTGCCGCCATTGCACGATGATTCAAAGTACAATTTAAATAAAAAAACATCTGCTAGAAGACGCTATCGGAGAACGCCGTGATAACCTGAGGGACTGGTAGTTTTGTGAAATGGAATATAAATTGAACAAAAAAACGTTAATCTGTTGTCCTTGGCGTTAATGGCTGTACAAATTCTTCAGATTAGTTTTGTTTTATCAAAAAAGGCTCGATTTTATTTATTACAAAACTAAAGATATCAATAGCTCTCGACTCCTAACGAGCAGCTCCGATAAGCTACCGACGTTCATTCCACGTGTTATGCAGCTATTTATATAAACACAAACAGATGTATTTATATTTAATAAAGGAAAACGAAGGGTCAATATCAATTCAATATGGCTCTTGTGCTGGTCCTAGTAGCCGGTGTTGGAGTAATTCAATGCATGTTTATTATAAATACAATACAAAGAGTCTTCCCAAAACTTAGAAATATTCCGGCTATTGAAAAGACTATCAATTTGATTCAAGTTGGTCCAATCGTCTTCATGGCGCTCACGTCCATCTGGTTTTTCTTTCTTGTTTTTCTACCAGTAAAAGTTCAGCATCCTTACACAACAAAAGAAGGCATACTACATATATTTGTGGCTTGTTATCTCTGGCTTAACATGATATTTAACTACTTTGCTGCCATGATAAAATCTCCTGGATATCCCCCGTTAAAACAAGAAATGGAAGAAGATGGATTATCGTGTGACAACGATGCAACCCTTTGTTTAAAATGTGACCGCATCAAAGCTTACGATACACATCACTGTTCAACTTGTGGGACATGTGTTTTAATGATGTGCCATCACTGTCCATTCACCAACAACTGTGTTGGTCTTAGGAATTACTCATATTTTTTCTTATTTATATGCTACAGTGTTGTAGGCCTCTTGTTTTCGTTGTACATGACCTATGATCCATTTTATCATTGTATGGTTTATGATGGTAAACACCTGTCCCAGTTGCCATGGTACCCACCTGGATTATGTCGTAACCTTGGTGATTATGCTGTCATCTTTATTCCTGTGGCATTTATGTCAATGTTTTCCTCAGCAATGCTTTTTTTACAAAGTGTTTTACTCCTATCCAATTTTTCTACAGTTGAGCTTTTAACAAAAGCCCAGCGTTCAAAAAGCTTCGAAACATTCTTCTTAGGTCTTGTGATAAGAATACAAGAACAGAAAAAAAAGCGGTTTCAAATAATGTTTTTATTCTCCAGAGAAAATTGGTGGCAATTCTTCATACCAAGTTTTAATGTCCCAAAACGCCACATGGAAACTGTCAAATTAATGGTGTAAATGTCTTCCAAAGGACCAAACAATTGACACTCAAGAATGCAACAAATAACAAATTAATACAAAGGAATATTATCAGTACAAAAAACGAGAATAAAATATTTCTAAGAAAACTCTCAAATAATTTGCTTTGGGCAAAACAAAGAATGAAGACAACTTGAATAAAACATGTATAAAAAGAAGTTTAAAGGCAGCTTTTTATTCAGTGCAAAATATTGCTCAATCAACTTTTTGTGATTGTTTTCTTTTAACCCATCTGGGTGAGTAAAACCATCTGGTGTCAGCCTGGGTAAAATTGGTACAATCTGTTAGGTAGCTGTTTGTGGCTGGCACCGCAGCACAATTAATGTGTTTCATGACAACTTGCAATTAAAAAGAAAGAAGTCACAACCAGTTGAGCAAGTGACGTTTTGTACTAAATGGAATAAAGCTGTATATGGTGTGGTCATTGATATTATTTAT
Organism: Pteroeides caledonicum; assembly: GCA_026546875.1. Lineage (NCBI taxonomy): Eukaryota > Metazoa > Cnidaria > Anthozoa > Scleralcyonacea > Pennatulidae > Pteroeides > Pteroeides caledonicum. Next base: position 5,679 of record JAOBAZ010282384.1, read on the forward strand.
TGTACTGAATCAGTTTAGTATTTAACAACATTACCGTACTGAAAGTGCATTATCAAAGCAAACTGCATAAGTTTTCATTTTCTTTTATAATAATTATGGTATAACAACAATTTATGATAAACAATTTTATTTAAAAGATTATGATTGAAATTGTCTTTACATATAATTTAGGGTTGAGCATAGAGTGCATCACATAATACATACATTAATTTCAGTCTGTTTTTCTTATACTATATACACTGGTAAGTTTCAAAGCACTTACGTCATCACTTACTGATTATATTTAAAATTATGCCAGTGATGTTAATATAAATTGTTTTGGTAAGTTTACCATACAAAAATTATTCAATAAATACAGGTATATGTTGTAATATAGGTTTATCTCTCTGTTTTTATGACTATGAGATTTCTCATCATGTCAAAACTATTACTGTCAGGTTGTAAAGAAATAATTTTATTTGTGCTTGTAACAACTGATAAGAAACCAGACTCATCCAGTTCTTTAACTGTCACTTCTTCACCATTTTGCCTCTCAAGCTTCACCTTTGTATTACTAAATAAAAGATTACATATGACTCTTCTTGTACATTTGTGGATTATATTATTGTTTGGTTTATACAGTACATATGGTAATGTCAGTGATAACACTTAGGTATTGGAATTGGGAGAATGGAAAGCTTTCTTTATAAAACAAAAGAAGCTCATGGTTGTTTGATGGTAGGGTGCTGTTCTACAGGATATTGAATATGACAAATTGCGAAGTTACTGACAATTTATAAATTTACCAGTGCTTGCAGGGTGTTTTTGGTGGGTTTTCCTGCTGCTTTTTAGGTACTAGTATGGCTGATTTACATATTCTAAGCAACCAAGTTGTCACTGTACCTGTGTAACCATCTCAGGTGATACTTTGCAACAAAGTTTTTGGGACTATTGCACTGAAAATCATCTATAAAACCTTCCATACAATTCATTATTCTTGCTAGCAGCTCCTCACTTGATAATTTTCTCAAGTTTTTCCCATGTAGTTGATTATCCTTTTCCAAAACATCATTAATGCATGTTGTTGGTTCACTGTTATCCAGGTTAACCCCTATACCTGTTTAATTTGAAGATTGTGGTAAGAAAGTCAACTAGCCTGGTGTAATTATGCAATAACTAGTTTGCATAGAATGCATAATATTCCTGGAGATAAACGTACATTCCCCAAGGTTAGGGAAATAAACCCATCAATGATGCACCTAAGATGACGTCCCTTTGGCAAGTAAAATCTGGCGGCAGAGTAGGGCACATTTGCGGCTGGGGAACCAGTAATGGTTATATCACACCATCAACCATGACATTAGTTGTACACAAAGGTACAGTGCTGATGTCATCAGCCTGGAAAAAAGTTAATGGTACATACCAACAACAGCATCAAATGTCTTTCCTTGAATTGATGAATTTACAAGAATTCCACCAATTTTAGTATTTCTCCCAAAGTAGATATCATTGGGCCACTTTATGCGTAAATCCAAATCCTAACAGAACACCAAAGTAATTATGGAAAACGTTTTGCATGCATGGAACCCTAAGCTGCTATAGACTATAAAAGATATCTAGTACAGGTACTAAATTATTTGATTAAAACATTTAATTGAATGTTTTACTTCATAATTCTTCAATGTTCTGACAGCTTCAACCACTGCTAATGCTGCCATATGTTGAACAAATGGAAGACGTGAACCAAGTTTTGAATTAAGATCAACTTGGACAGGAAAAGAAAAAGATAAACATCCAAGTGGAGACAACCAGTCATTACCACCACGTCCTGCAAAGTTATATTAGAAAAGTTTTAATGGCGACAATTTAAACTTTAAATGCCATCCCTTTAAACTGCTAATCCAGTTTAAAAGTGTTTTAATGGCTAATGCCAAGCACCAAAAACTTGTAAAGTGTTGTCATATTTTATTTTTACTAACAGTACTGTACATGACAGTATATGGTTTTAGAGTAATAATATTAAAATATTTTGCACCTTTTCCTCTCGTTTGTTGGCGACCAATAAATGTTGGTTGAAATTTTTTTGGTAACTTTTTCATAAGTTTTAAACATCTAAAAAGTTAAAAAGAAAATAGAGTGAGACAGTTTTGAAAATGAAAGTAGTTGTGTATTTTGCTTGCACAGTACAGCACAGCGCAGTACAGTGCAGTACAGTGCAGAGTGTAGTAGAGGAAAGCAACACAAGCAGTTGAATGCCATATAAGACAGCATGGTATGGCAGCACAGCTACGCGCAAAAAAATCTCACAACCCGCAACAGGATGTATTCGGAAGCCCTGTTCCAGCTTGTTTGACAGGTCGCCAACATGCTGTTATCATGTTGTTACCAAGCTGTTCATTCTACAGGACGATATCAAGTTGTTGAGAACAACTTGCAACAAGCTGTAGAATGAACAGCTTGGTAACAACATGATAACAGTCTGTTGGCGACTGTCAAACAAGTTGGAACAGGGCTTGCGAATACATCCTGTTGCGGCTTGAGAGATTTTTTTGTGTGTATAAACCACGGTTACAAAATGATGCAGTGCTGTGACATACACTGCACGGGGGAGTACTATGCAGTCTGCAATTCAATACCAATACTAATCAACAGTAAAAGCTGTATTACCCATTCAGTATAGTTTGCGTTGATGTCACAACTTCAGAATATATAAGCAGTTGACCAAGATGGTTTGTTTTTAAATGTTCTTTATATAATTCAAAAGAAAATGAAGTTTGTTCTGGAGGAGCAAACATGATAAGAGGCAAAAAAGTTTTTGAAGGGTGTATATCTTCAGCATTTTCTTTATTGTTGACAAATAAAATATCAATGTTGTTTCCTTTGTAACATTTGTCCACCAAACTTTCCTCAACTTCATCCAAGAACATTTTTTTAACCTGAAAACCAAATACAATATATTAAAAAAGTTAAAATTTAGGTAAATAGAGGTGGAATAATTAAAATATATATTCAGTATAATCATGTACTGTACCTCATTTTCACCTAGCAAATAAGCTTTTGTCAATAGATATTGTTTGCTGTCTTTACAAATTAATCCAATGTAATTTAACAACACTCTAAGCAAAGTGTTTCTTTCACAATGTTCCACCTGCCCATCCACAAATATATCAAGTAATGAGATAACAGCAAGACCAGTGCCATGTACAACACCAACAATCACAGCTTTGGACGTCATGGCAGTTGAGGCTAAAATCTCAACTCTTTCCTCTGATTTTTCTGTCAACAGAGACAAATTCACACAATTACCTGGTAAACTATTGCCAATGGGTTTTTTTCCCTGGGCAAGTAAAATCATCTACCATTTAAGCCAGAGTAAAATCTGTTAAGTGGCCATTTGCAGCTGACAGAGCAGAAGTATCAACATTTCATTTTAAAATTTAGCTCTTTATTGACATAGTATGTTATTCTGTACATAATGATGGGACATTTTATTTCATTGGTAACATATCTGTTATTATAAAGCAATTACATGCATCTGTAAAATTATCATGGCGGGGCCACAACTGTGGATCATTTGGTACTGGAGGGTATGTGTAATTTTGGCAAGTTATTAACTCATACACAATGATGATGGCCACAACTACTGACTTACACAACAGATTTTACAGTCAATTTTACTTGACCAGGAAAACCTCCCCACCAGGAATATATGGGTTCATAAATAGTTTTGTCAAGGAATATAACCATGTCAGAACTAAACAGAAACAAATATGCAATTTGTACATCATCTCACCTTCAAACACATGCTGTACTGGTAAAGATTTTAGAGAAGATTTAGGATTCTGAAGAACATTGATATCTTGCATCTCATTGCTTAGACTAAATGGTTTTATACAGATGCCTAAACTATATTGATGAGAAAAGCTAAGTAATTTCCCACCCTTTTGAACATATATATCAAATGTTTCTTTAAGATGTTGAGTTATTTCTTTATCAGTGACCAACAGAAGTAGTATAGTATTCTCTTTCCAGGGCACTGTATCAATTTCATCATGTTTCAATTGGTATATAACATATTTATGTTGGTCCAAACATTGTCCAAGGATATCTTTGAGTTGGTTAAATTTATTCCTGCTTTCTTCACCATCTCCAGTATAGATAAGAATATTAGGTGGTCGACCAGTCAGGACTTGTGGTGTACAACATTTCACAGCTAGGAAGCAGATAAAATATCAAATCATGACAGCACTCTAGTCAATGACTAATATTGATACCAGTCAATGGTGCAGGTTATTGTAAATTGCAATGCAAATTCTGGCACAATAATAGCAATTACAAAAATGATGATTATAATAATACTGATTTAATGATTATAATTAAGGTGATATGATAGTGCTGATGATGCTGATTTTGATAATGGTGATTAATTGTGAAACAATGATTTTTTGTTGCCTCAATAACAGTGTTAGACAAATATTCAAAAATATTTACATGTCTCTAAGGATGATTCTGTAATATTATTGATATAGCTTATACAACAATGGCATATATGGTTAAAATGATCAATTTTGATGTCAAATTCGACAGGTACTGATTCTACTAATTTGGTTGTAATTATCATAATGGTGACTATGATAGTGAATATATATGATGGTAATAATACATACAGGAAGTAATTACACCAACTGATTAAATATATAGTACAGTACATGGTGATAATAGTGGTAATACAATATATAAGCCTACACAGTAATAGTTTTTCATACCAAACGTCTTTACAATACACAGTACTTACAATAAATTTGTTGAACTTCAAGTGAGACTGGTAATTCTAAATGTTTAATTCCCAAACCCAGTGCACAGTAATCCTCTATATCTGCTGCAACCAGTAATTGTAATGTTGACTGAGAAATCATCCATGCCAAAACATTAACAGAGCTATTGTTTTTTACCAATAGCTCTAAATTGTTAATGACATATTCATCAACTTTTTCTTTAGATGTTGCTTCCACAATGAAATGTAGATTTTTTTCCTTAAGTGTGATCTCATTTGGAACAGTTATGTATTTAAACGTTTGTAAAGCAGCAGAAGAAACCTACAAATAAATTGTTATTAACATACTGAGTGAAGTGCTGGCTATAACCATTCACTTATTAACAAATTTGACTGTATAACCCAGACAATTTAACTTGTCAGGAAAAATCTCTCACTGTCAAAATGGGTTTGAAGTTATCAAGCAAATGAATGTTTTTTTTGGTATTGAAATAAATTTATAGCAAGCATATAGTAATCCTTTGGTTACTGGAGTTCTCCCCTTAAAAAATAAAAGAATTTAAAAGAATAAGAGAATTTTCTTGCACTAGAATTAATATAGAAGCACTGACTTATGTCCATAAATTACAATTTTACAGTACAGTAAAAACTAAATTCTGCATGCACAGCATTCTTCGTTCTTGTATTATTTCAACATTTCAGTTAATTAATTTAATTAACATAATTTAACAAATTATTGTACATAATTTAACTTCAAACTCGTTAAATTTTTTTTGTTTACCGTAATCACTTGATCTGTTTTAAAAACATCGACACCATTTTGTGTAAAAAGTAATTCCTTTTTGTATTCATTATGGTCCAATGACGAGACGTACTTCACAGCGGAGCATCTTTCAACAGAAAATCCCAAACTTGTGCGTCTGTCAAACTGTTTTACCAACTGAACTACTAGCCTGGTACGTTGTGTATCTCTCGAAAAGATACTGTAAAGATATGGCAGGGCAAACATGTGTCCAAAATACAGAAATAAAAGTATTTTAATCTTACTATTCCAGTTGTCAGTTGATTTAGTATACTATGAAAGACTTTCCACATTCGTATCGCACATTTCTATGATTTTTAGTTCAATGGATCGTACACAGCCAGCAGCATGTACTAAAACACCGGAACAAAACGACCGGAACCACCGAAATGTGACGGAAACAAACCAAAATCGTCAAAACGAACGAAACAATCGGACCCGCCGATCACATCTTACCCCGTCCTCCCCTCCCACCAAGACAAGTTTTATCTCGATACATGTCAGATTGTCATCATATTAATAGCTATACAAAAAGCTAAATATTAATGCAAGATCTGGAGCAGCAAGTGAGATAACACCATCTTAATTCTGCTGGGCTATTCATTTGCTGTTTTTTAAAAATTCCCAATTCAGGATGAAAAAAAATTTAATTTGTGTACCGACGATATTTATACGAGTTCCTGTGAGACTTGTGCCGCTTAGTTGTTTAGTTAAAATTAAGGCGATAAAGTAGTTATTTAAACCTTTTAATACCTTTACTTTTATGAAAATTGTGTACTAACAACATTATAACCCTGCGGCTTGTGAGATTTCTCGCTTGTGTATGTCACTTTGTTTGCTTGGTTGCTAAGAGACAAACATGTGAAGTCTTGAGCACAGAGTACTAACTGGTATTAACTTGAGTAGCGAGTAGCGTAATCTTTATTTCTTCCACCAACTTGGCTTAATGCATCATGTTTATGAGTAGTTCTATTCGAAAAGAGCCAGATATGTGTAGTTCAAACTATAATTTACGACCAGTTCCAATGAAAGGTACAAGGAAGAGAAATCCAGACGAATATTTTGTTCTAAGTGGTCGAAGATCGCCTATTGTGTGAGTATTATTTTTGGAAAAATTTACATTGTTTTAATGTTTATAAACTCCACTGAGTGGTATTCTATGAACCTGGTGGTACAAAAGAAAACTAGGCGATTTTTATAGAAGCAGATGTAGAATAGCCCTTCAATTTCGAAAAAAATGTTGTTTTGAGTCTATAGGAGTAATTTTTAAAACGAGTTACGAGGCGATTTACTGGGCCTGGGTTACTATGCTAAAGTAAGTTAGTAGGTAGTGGGTCGTGGAGAGTGGTATTGTACTTAAACAACACTTGTCAAGCAAAATATTGTTTAACATTACACATTTGAAAGTACACCCTTCTATTTTAATTTACTATTTTTCATCCAAATCAAAATGTAATTGAACATACAAATAGATATAATACATTTTATTATATAGTAGACAGTGAGATACTGAGAAATACAGTGAGATATTTTCCATATCTTCACTAGTGAAGATATGGATCATGTGGTGTTTTCCTGCCAATCACATTGCGTTATTCCAACTTACTACCATATAATATACAGAACATTACATGGTGACTTGAAGATATGGATTTTATTTTCTCATGTCGAAAACAATATTTCATTCACTCATTGGGCTCGTACGTGAAATATTGTTTTCACCACTCGAAAAAATAAAATTCATATCTTCACGCCACCATGTAATATCCTCTCTCTCTCTATATATATATATAGACGCATATGGTATATCACCAAAGTAGAAGCAAAGCTAAATCACAAGGTATTGAAATCGATATTTAATTGATACTAATTGTTAACTGTATCCTATAATTTTTTTATGAAACAGAAGCAAACCATGGAAATATCGATCAAACAGTCAACTAACATTAAGCAGATCTGGAGGAAGCCCAAGTTTGTTGGAAACATCAGTGAGTAAAACAGACATTCCATATTGTAATGACAATTCAGAGAGTGATGAAATGGAAGAGTCATATTCTAAGGAAACAGGACAGTCTGAACATGAGGATTTCCCTAATGAATTGAAACAACTCAGACAGAAAGATGACACAATCTATGTGGATGACCGCTCAGAAACAGCTTGGTATTTGGACCCAGTCCATAGATCACCATGTAATTCACTTGATCTAAGTGAATTAGCAAGAAAAAGTCCACTACAAGCCTCTGTTGTCAAATCAAATATGGAAGGGACTATATATCCTTCACCACAAGAAGAGATTGATACAATACCTATAGAATCCTTTGATGTATCATTATTTAGGAATGCAGAAGAGGAGATGTTGTCATGTCGGTCATTAACAGCACTGACAAGTCCCTATCAGTACAAGCTAGCTAAATTAAAAATGGAACGTCTAAAGCTGGAAGAAGACAGATTGTTACATTTGAAGACTCTTTCCGAGTTAGAACGTATTCGAGGTCCATCCCCACGATGGTATGAAATGAAGACACCAGGGTTTCATGTTGAAGCAAAGAAGAATAACCAAGTATTAGCATCTAAGGAGAACTATCAAGAAATTATGAACTACAGACATGAACTGCTAGATGCTTTAGAAAGAACAAAAAGGAAAGAAAATAAATAAAAAAATTCCAGTTGCCGTACATTTTTGATAAAGTACCAGTAATTTTCGAATGACAATGGATTTAATGAAAGAATGTTCAGTGTATACCACAAAATGTTGTCATTGTTTAAAAAATGGTACTTCACTACATGAAGCAGCCAGGGACAAGTACCTGTTTGGTTTATTTAACGACTGTTATATAACTAAAAATGGCAATAAATCTAAAAAGTGAAAATTAATTTGTTGCAAAGCATATTAAAAATTCTTTAATAAATAATAAAAAATTACTAAAACACTATATTTGTTATAAATACATACATGTTTTTATATAGAATTTTTTACTTTCTAAATTTGTACACACTTAAAAAAATTACTCAATTAATTATAAAATTATATGAAATTTGATCTACTTATACCTTCAAATCTGAATGAATATTGCGCTATTAGCTGCAACATTATATAAAGTGTAGAGTTTTATAAGAAAAATCTATATATTAGCTGCACCACACTGGAAGACAAGGAATGAAAAATTTTGACAAATGTTGTGGCTAATAATACAAAATTTACAGTACAATCTAGTTCTAATTCTAATCTAGTCATTAAACCTGTCAGTTGTTTACAAAATATATATTGATGACAATTGGAACGCTCTCTGACCAAAAATATTTTTATTAACGAGCTTTCGGCTGCCAGTCTGCAGCCTTCGA